>CM074727.1:13324274-13369690 GCA_037306005.1 Rhinophrynus dorsalis | reverse complement strand
TCGGTCAGGTGTATCTGTATTATTACTGTGTGTAACAGAAGCACTTACCTAGGTAGGAGTCCATCATACAGCAGTCAGGGATACCTGTATAATTACTGTGTGTAACAGAAGCACTTACCTAGGTAGGAGTCCATCATACAGCCGTCAGGTGTATCTGTATAATTACTGTGTGTAACAGAAGCACTTACCTAGGTAGGAGTCCATCACACAGCAGTCAGGGATACCTGTATAATTACCGTGTGTAACAGAAGCACTTACCTAGGTAGGAGTCCATCGTACACCAGTCAGGCATACCTGTATAATTACTGTGTGTGACAGAAGCACTTACCTAGGTAGGAGTCCATCACACAGCAGTCAGGTGTATTTATATAATTACCGTGTCTAACAGAAGCACTTACCTAGGTAGGAGTCCATCGTACACCAGTCAGGCATACCTGTATAATTACTGTGTCTAACAGAAGCACTTACCTAGGTAGGAGTCCATAGTACACCAGTCAGGCATACCTGTATAATTACTGTGTGTGACAGAAGCACTTACCTAGGTAGGAGTCCATCACACAGCAGTCAGGTGTATCTATATAATTACTGTGTGTAACAGAAGCACTTACCTAGGTAGGAGTCCATCATACAGCAGTCAGGTGTATCTATATAATTACTGTGTGTAACAGAAGCACTTACCTAGGTAGGAGTCCATCATACAGCAGTCAGGTGTATCTATATAATTACTGTGTGTGACAGAAGCACTTACCTAGGTAGGAGTCCATCATACAGCGGTCATGTATATCTATATAATTACTGTGTGTAACAGAAGCACTTACCTAGGTAGGAGTCCATCATACAGCAGTCAGGTGTATCTATATAATTACTGTGTGTAACAGAAGCACTTACCTAGGTAGGAGTCCATCATACAGCAGTCAGTCACCTCTTTATCACCCTGTAGAGCACCCCCTGGTGTGCAGACAGTTTACCAGACAGCTGGACTATGACAGTCTATGTGAAAAGCGAGCCACTGGTTATAGTCTTCCACAGAATGCCATAGTAACAATACCGTCACTTTATGACCATTGTCACTGAAATAACTTTGGACTAAAGCAACTCTCAGCACTGGGGTACTCTTGATGCATCCGAACAGTCCTGCAATATCCTACAATAATTTCCCCCCAGAAAAATCTTAACTGATCCTTCAATAAGAACTGGAAAAAAATCAGGTTTAACACAATTGCTCTATAGAGACAAGTCATTGTCAAATTATACAAGTGATGTAGATCTCTCAAGCATCCAAAGGGTTAATATACAACATCTTGAAATATGCTCTTTCCAAGAAGATGGGATTGTATTTTTAACGTTAGTTTTTGTGGGCAGCAATGCTTTGGATATCTCACTGCCACTCAAAGGGTTAAGGCTGTGTGATTTGTTTCCAGGCTGTGCCGTGGCTGAAATACTATTTAAGCAGGCTGGCACGTCGCACTTTGGTGGCATTATAAATATGTTCTGCCAGCAATATGCTGCGAGGTCACATTTAAATCTGAGTGTCACCTGGGTTTTAATTAAAACATTTCTACGCAAGGCTTCTATGCTGATCGAGGTCATGTGGTTGTATAATAAATGTTTAATTCTTTTGACTGTATTCACATATACTGTTTTGTTCTCTATGGGCAGAATGCAAGGAACGTGCGCAATCGCTATTTACAATGGAAAAAATGATCAGTGCCAAAATATTATTGAATTGCACTTTTTTTGTGAATTAGTGAACATTAGTGACAGCTGACCCACATGAGCGCCGGGCAAATTTTACTGGGCGGCATCCGCGTAGGCCAGCAACTGTCACGTCTGCCTTCATGGGGGTGATAACAGGGAATGAGGGTGTAAAGTGCTGAGTTTTCCCAAAGGAAAGAAGATAAGATTTCATGGTAGATTTAAATACAGAGGGGGGATTGTTTTAGACATAAGGAGAGGGGTATGGAGTTCCATAGGTAGGGAGTCCCAAAGAGAGAAAGGTTTGAGTCGGGAGAGGGCAAAGTGTGTGTGTGGATGGTGTAAGAAGAAGGGAGTTGTGTGCTGAGCAAAGGAGGTGGCCAGGAACATCAGAGGAAATGAGGGAAGAGATTTGGGGGAGAACTGTGGACAGCCTTAAACCATAAGAAGAAGCACTCTTTAGGTGCCATGAAGATAAGGATGGGAACCACCTTTTAAAGGGGTAGTAATACTTCGTTTTAACTTTATTTTATTTTGTAGGCATTAAAAAAACATGAAGAATGATATAAGTCTTATCTCTCAAACCTTTATGGTTTAAGAGATATTCACAAACAAAGTATCCCCCCCCGTTCAACCAGATCAGAAGGGAGGTGCCCTGGTAGACTGCAGAGAGGGACAATCTTCAATTAAGATAAGGGAAAAACCTGAAAAACTTGTCAAGGGGGGCAGGGCTTTCATTGTTCTCATAGGAAGAAGATTGTCCCCTGCTGTTATCTGTCTGGTCTATGGACTGGATTCCACATCTGAGAAGAGATGGCTTACACTAGGTAAAAGGGACGGGAGGGGAAACTTTGCTTGTGAATATCTCATAAACCATAAAGGATTGAGAGATAAGACTTATATCGTTCTTCATGTTTTTTTAATGCATACAAAATAAAATAAAGTTAAAACGAAGTATTACTATCCCTTTAAGTGAAAGATTACTGTTTCATTAACACAATCTCGGCTCTGCTGCAGAGCCGCCGGACGGTCTGCGAACTGGATTCCAAATCTGTTAGCTAGAACGCTGACGTCAGGCAGGAGAGAACTTTGTAAGCGGTTATCTCTCAAACCATAAGGGTTTAAGAGATGTCGCTGGTGGCATTTGTCTTCTTTATTTAACCCCTTAAGGACCGGCCACACACGAACGCGGCGGTCACTTAAGGACCAGGGACCATTTTTTTTTATTCTTTGCGAATCTGGTTCCGGACTCCACGAACAGCGTGCAGCCGCATGGGGAGCACGGAATTCCATGACGGTTCAGGACCATCATGGGTCCTTAAGGGGTTAAGGGCTACAAAATAGGGATAAGTAATTTTTAAGTATTACTATCCCTTTAAAGCCTTTTGTTTGCTTTGCTTGTTATAAGCCAAGGGTATTTTCTGTGTCTGGAAATATTGGATGGGTTTGGGGGTGTGGTCATATGAGGAGTGGGGGTGTGGTCACGGGTGGAGCTCGGGGAGCCTAGAATGCTTTGCCTAGGGGCGCCTTGGCTGTAAATCCAGCCGTACCCCTACTTTATTTCAGCCTTTCTGTTTGTGTTGTGAATATCAATAACATAGTAATGTAGTTGATGAGGCAGAAAAAAGGCACGTATCCATCAAGTTCAGCCCCTGCCATATCACCCCTGTTGATCCAGAGGAAGACAAAATACACCCACTATTGAAACCACTTCTAATTTAGACCTAAGTCTGTACAAAAAAAAATCCTTCCTGACTCCAAATGGCAGTCAGATATTTCCCTGGATCAACAAACTATCTGCATTGAAGCCAACTGTCATAATTCTCACTAGTGTTCTGTGATAGATAGGCATCCATTACTTTCTTGAAAGCAGTTCCAGTATGTGCAAGCATAGCACCCTGAGGCAAAGAATTCCATAGCTTTACTACCCTTACTGTAAAAACTCACTGCCTTTGTTTTTGTTTAAAACTCCTTTCCTCTAGTCTTAATGGATAACCTCTCATTCTTAGCTCAGGTCTATGAGTAAATAAATAATTGGAAAGTTCTTTGTATTGACCATGAATATATATGTAAATGGTAATCATATCACCCCATAGACGTCTCTTCTCTAATGTAAACAAACCCAGTTCAGCTAGTTTCTCTTTATAACTCAGATCCTCAAATCCCTTTATCAGTTTTATTGAACGTCTCTGTACTTTTTTAGTTCAGTAATGTATTTTTAAACCCCTAAAAACCAGCTGTTCAGGGAAATTATCTTCCCTTAAGGACCGCATTGATCGTTTCCAGCATGCGTGACTGATTACGTGTGCTGGCTCACCGAACAGGAATCTGACAGTCACCGCTCCATTTTCAGACCCCAGAGAATGAGCGCTGTAAGCACATAGTATGTAAAATGCCAGGACCGTGACTGGACCTTCAGGGGAAAAGAACGGTGATGGTTCTGACGCGTCAACGGTCATTAAAGTGACAGTAATGTTTCACAAAAACAGCAGCTCCAATTAATCTTCATAGTATTTGTTACATGGAGAGTGTTATTTCAATACTGTCAGAGTTGTAATACAAGAGTAATTGAATGATAAAGTATCCCCCTCCCTCCCCTTTTACCTAGTGTAACACTGCTCACCTCAGATGTGGAATCTGGTCCATAGACCAGACAGATCACAGCAAGGGACAATCTTCTTACTGTGATCATAAGGAAAACCCTGCCCCCCTTGACAGGTTTTTCAGGTTTTTTCTTATGATCACTGAAGATTGTCCCTCTCTGCGATCCATCCGGACAGTCTTGCTGCTCTGAGGTGAGCAGTGTTACATCAGTAAAAGGGGCGGGAGGGGGATACTTTATCATTCAATTACTCTTGAACTACAACTCTGACAGAATTGAAATAACACTGTCTAAGGCCCAAATACTATGCTGATTAATTAGAGCTGCTTTTATTATGAAACATTACTATCCCTTTAAAGGGATAGTAATACTTCGTTTTAACTTTATTTTATTTTGTAGGCATTAAAAAAACATGAAGAATGATATAAGTCTTATCTCTCAAACCTTTATGGTTTAAGAGATATTCACAAGCAAAGTATCCCCCTCCCGCCCCTTTTACTGATGTAACACTTCTCAGCCAGGGCAGAAGGGAGGTGCCCAGGTAGACTGCAGAGAGGGACAATCTTCAATTAAGATAAGGGAAAAACCTGAAAAACTTGTCAAGGGGGGGCAGGGCTTTCATTGTTCTCATAGGAAGAAGACTGTCACCTTCTGTTATCTGTCTGGTCTATGGACTGCATTCCATATCTGAGAAGAGATGGCTTACACTAAGTAAAAGGGGCGGGAGGGGAAACTTTGCTTGTGAATATCTCTTAAACCATAAAGGTTTGATAGATAAGACTTATATCATTCTTCATGTTTTTTTAATGCCTACAAAATAAAATAAAGTTAAAACGACGTATTACTATCCCTTTAAGGGGTTAAGAACAAGTGCCCAAAACAGTACTCCATATTCTAGATGAGGCCTTACCAAGCAGTTATACAGAGGTAGAAATATATGGAATCATAAAACACTGTGTACTGCATCTTCCTGCTCGATACCCCCAGGCAAGTGTACGTCTGAGTAAGGAACATCTTGGAAATAAAATTAAATCTAATACCAGTACAGAATGGTATGTTGGAAACTGACAGTTAGAATCAATTTATCAGTGAACCCTGACAGCCGTTACAAAGAGACGTTCTCTAGAAATTAGCAAGAAACAAACTCAAAACAAATGTTCATACTTTGAAGCCAGAGGGTGAAATGTGAGGAAGCACTTCTTTAAAGGAGCAGTAAACTTTTTTTTATGAAAAAAGATATATCTTAGTGAATTCCTGTCGAGTAAAATAATGGTACTCCCACTGCTGAGAGATGCATATTTCCAGAGTTATTACAGTTTAAACTTTTTTTTTTAACATTACCAGTGCCCTCCACTGATCAAATTCCATTTAGTTATTCTGTTACATTCTAACGGAGAGCAAAGTCACTGACAAAGAGTTCTCCATAGAATGTGATAGGCACTGCTGAGTCACTTCCTGTCAGTTAGAACGAACAGGAAGTAATCACACAGTAAATTCACTTCCTGTCAGTTAGAACGAACAGGAAGTAAACACAGTAAATTCACTTCCTGTCAGTTAGAACGAACAGGAAGTAAACACAGTAAATTCACTTCCTGATTATTTGAACGGTTATAAACTTTGAATAAAACAACTTATAGCAGTAGGAGTGGTTGTGTTTTACTTAGCAAGAAAAGCTCTATAACATATAGGTTTTCATAAAAAAAGTTTTCTGCTCCTTTAAATGAGAAGTATCACCTCTTAAAGGGATAGGAATGTCAACGTATAAAGTTATATTGGATTGTCCATCATAATTTTATCTAATGAAAGGTCCTTATCTTTGTATTGGGCTTGTAATCCCGCCCCTATTTATATCCCCAGCGCCCCTAGGCAATACACTCCAGCTGCACTTAACTCCTCCCATGGCCACACCCCCATTCATCACATGGCCCCACCCCCAAATCCATCCAGTATTTTATAACACAAAAAATAAATTTGGCCTAAAAAAAAGGCTTTAACAAATAGGCTGGGGATCTCTTCAGCATTCAAGGAGTTAAATAAGACCCTTTAAGAGTATAAAACTGGTGCAAGAACAGAGAGATTTCTTTGGACACACCCACAGTTCAGAATGTGGGTGTGACCAAACCAGCTGAGGCACCGCCCCTCAGAAGCGCTAGGCAGTTGCTTACTCTGTCTAATTGGAAATCCGGCCCTGAATATTGCATCCCAGGAGACGGACATGATGGTTGCTGGAAAAATATTCAGACTGAATAAAGCTGAGCGACAGAGCCTATCTTAACCCTTTGAAGACCAGAAGGAGTGAGCAATACAGTCTATGATAATGCACTGCACTCCGTTCTTGTCCTTAAAGGGACCCTATCACCTAAAAAGCAATCTGATTTTGTAAGAGCTTTCAAAATCACATATATATGTTGTATTAGCCAATTTTTAGTTGGAGAAATGCTATGGAGTCCTCTCTAGCATTCAAGGGGTTAAAATCCTAATTTGAATCAATTAGAATTTTTATTTTTACCATATGGTGCAGTTGATTTGCTGGAGAATTTACCCAGTTCTCCTTAGTACATCAGCATTAACGCACCTGGAACTTTGTCTTGTGGCTGAGGGAGATAAATGACGTGAGGCTTCATAGATGTGGAATAAATAGTAGGAATAGGCTGGGGAAGGAGGAGAAGTGGGTGGGGAGTGGGAGGAAGAGGGTGGGGAGGAGAAGTGGGCGGGAAGTGGGAGGAACAGTGTGGGAAGGAGGAGGAGTGGGAGGAACAGGGAAAGAAGGAGGAGAAGTGGGTGGGAAGTGGGAGCTACAGGGTGGGAAGGAGCAGTGGGTGAGGAGTGGGAGGAACAGACTGGGAAGGAAGAGAAGTGGACGGGAAGTAGGAGGAACAGGGAGAGAAGGAGGAGAAGTGGGAGGAACAGAGAAAGAGGAGTAGTGGGTGGAACAGGGTGGGAAGGAGGAGAAGTGGGTGGGAAGTGGGAGGAACAGGGTGGGAAGGAGGGGATGTGAGAGGGAAGTGGGAGGAACAGGGAAAGTAGGAGGAGAAGTGGGTGGAACAGGGTGGGAAGGAGGAGAAGTGGGTGGGAAGTGGGAGGAACAGGATGGGACGATGAGAAGTTGGTGGTAAGTGAGAATAAAAGGGCGGGAAGGATTATAAGTGGATGGGAAGAACAGGGTGGGAATGAGAAGTGGGTGGGGAGTGGGAGGAACAGGGTGGAAAGGAGAAGTGGGTGGGGGTGAGAGGAACAGACTGGGAAGGAGAGGTGGGCAGGGAGTGAGAGGAACAGTCTGGGAAGGAGAAGTGGGCAGGGAGTGGGAGGAACAGACTGGGAAGAAGGAGAAGTGGGCAGGGAGTGGGAGGAACAGACTGGGAAGAAGGAGAAGTGGGCAGGGAGTGGGAGGAACAGACTGGGAAGAAGTGGGCGGGGAGTGGGAGGAACCGACTCGGAAGAAGGAGAAGTGGGCGGGAAATGGTAGGAACAGACTGGGAAGGAGGAGAAGTGGGACTGGGTGGGATGTGGGAGGAACAGACTGGGAAGGAGGAGAAGTGGGCAGTTTCATTAAAAACTCCCCATATCCAGATAATCAGCCTCTACCCTGTAGACCTGGCAGTGCAGTGTCAAACCTGGAGTCTCTGGGGAAAATCCAAAGAGTTCCCAACTATGAGCATAAATAACCCTTTTGTGCCAGAGAGGTGTCACTGGATGCCTGTTTGGCACTCAACGGGTTTAAAATAGGACTGATATCTACTTTATTAAAATCTCTCTCTCTCTCTCTCTATATATATATATATATATATATATACTAGCAATTTGGGACGGTGTTACATGTCACGTACCCAGACTCACATTAACCTTTTGAGTGGCAGAGGGGTACACAATGCATTGCATACCCCTCTACCACTCAAAGGCTTAAGTTTTGGTTATAAAATAAACAAACAGATGGCTAATGATCCCACACTGCTAGTATCTCCTAAAGATGGACACCTGGGAGATACAGACCCCTAATATCTCCTAAAGATGGACACCTGGGAGATACAGACCCCTAATATCTCCTAAAGAGGGACACCTGGGAGATACAGACCCCTAATATCTCCTAAAGAGGGACACCTGGGAGATACAGACCCCTAATATCTCCTAAAGAGGGACACCTGGGAGATACAGACCCCTAATATCTCCTAAAGAGGGACACCTGGGAGATACAGACCCTAATATCTCCTAAAGAGGGACACTTGGGAGGTACGGACCCCTAATATCTCCTAAAGAGGGACACTTGGGAGGTACGGACCCCTAATATCTCCTAAAGAGGGACACTTGGGAGGTACGGACCCCTAATATCTCCTAAAGAGGGACACTTGGGAGATACAGATCCCTAATATCTCCTAAAGAGGGACACTTGGCAGGTATGTACCCCTAATATCTCCTAAAAGGGGACAACTGGGGGTATGGTACATATAATCCCTGAAAGAAGATCTGCATCAGATGAATTTTTACACCAAAAAAAGTCCTTTCCTTGTGGACATATGTGATTTCCAGATCTGTATACACATTGAAAGTACAGGACAGTACTGGGCAGTTCTTGTATGTGACTGAGAACTGGTCATTTGTCCAAAAGCTGACGTTATACCTCTGAGAGCTGATGACAGTAGAAGGAAGTTTGTTACAAAGACAATTAGGGAACTTTCCAAGAAAGCATTCTCTACACCTTTCATCTAGGGAGAAATAGGAAGAGAGAAACAGATTAATTACAATCTTTTGTGTGCCAAAGGGGTTGTGGTGGAGACCTCTGCCACCCAGATGTTGCTGTAGAAGATGCAAAATATATGACAAGACACACAACACACACACAAAAAAAAACACACGCAATACACAAGAACGCATGAACAACACACACACACGCAATACACAAGAACACACACAAATGTACAACACACATGCACAAAATGCACTGGGTGAGCAGCAAGCACAGTCTTCTAGGATATCACACACAGTCCACAGTTCTTAAAAAAGATCTGCAGGTTTATTTTGACTTTGAATCAAACACAATCAGCAGGCAGTGTTTTAAAAAACAAAATGAAAACACACTACAAATAAAATTCTAGCTCAATCTGTGCGCTAACTTTACTTCAAGGTTCTAAACTAACAAAAATTGCACAGGTTCAACCAACCTTTTCAAGTCCTGATTTGTTGCTCTGCACTTCTTGCACGCGGCAAGTCAAACTCCATTTTCTTTTTACAGACTTTGCAGCCTGCTAATTGGGACAGGTGGAGGGGTAGAGGTTATATATGATTCTGGGTCCTAAATACCTTCCCTCTACAATCCTCCCATACAGTTTGTCACAACACACATACACGAATATCTCCTCCTTACTGCTGCCAGGGGCTGTGTGCGGTTGGAGATGCAGGTTTTCTCTTTTATATATATATATATATATATATATATATATATATATAGATACACGAAAAGCAAGCACTCTCAGGACATAAACAACTAAATACTTGTCAATGTATATAAAAGAGGAAGCATCATTATATAATGTATGTCTTCCTTGGCCCGCGTGATCACTCCTGTCAAAATCTCTGCAAGGAAATGCAAGGGCTACAATGAACAAGAGAAAAAACAAAAAAACCCCACAGCGCTATCTCGCCATAATAATTACATGTAGTGAATGAATGAAAAACGTATATATACTAAACTATTAGAAATTATGAGAAATGAGTCCAAACTTTATATAACTTTGACTAAATTCTCATAATTTCTAATAGCTTAGTATATATACTTAAGTTAGGACTCAAATATACATACAATTATTATATATGCCCAAACCAGGGCTCACAGTTGCACACTGGTATGGAGGAGCGCAGGTCTGCTCTTTGTCTTGTAAGGGCTACAATGAACACACACACACAAACACCCTCTGCACCCACACTACATGTGCGCGCACACACACTGAACACACACACACTCTGCTTGCACACACTGTACACACACACACTCTGCTGGCACACAATGTACACACACACACACACTTTGCACCCACACTGCATGTGCGCGCACACACTGTACACACACACACACACACTCTGCTCGCACACACACACACACACACTATGCTAGCACACACTGTACACACACACACTCTGCTGGCACACAATGTACACACACACACTCTGCTCACAAACACTGTACACACACACACACACTCTGCTTGCACACACTGAACACACACACACTGTACACACACACACTTTGCACCCACACTGCATGTGCGCGCACACACTGTACACACACACACACACACACTCTGCTCGCACACACACACACACACACACACTCTGCTAGCACACACTGTACACACACACTCTCTGCTGGCACACACTGTACACACACACACACTCTGCTGGCACACACTGTACACACACACACCCTGCTGGCAGACACTGTACACACACACAGACACACACTGCTCACACACACTGTACACACACACACACACACACAGACACACACACACTCTGCTCGCACACACACACACACACACACACACACACACACTCTGCTAGCACACACTGTACACACACACTCTCTGCTGGCACACACTGTACACACACACACTCTGCTGGCACACAATGTACACACACACACCCTGCTGGCAGACACTGTACACACACACAGACACACACTGCTCACACACACTTTACACACACACACCCTGCTGGCAGACACTGTACACACACACAGACACACACTGCTCACACACACACACACACACACACTGTACACACACACACACACACTCTGCTTGCACACACTGTACTCACGAACACACACTGTACACACACACAATCCAATTGCACACACTCTGCTGCTCCAGCACACATTACACAAGTACAGACACACAAACATACACTACACGCAAACACTCTGGGTACGCACACGCTACACAATTCGTGTTCACCCTTGTGGTCCTGAAGGAGTTAAATATGCATGATTTTTTTTCACTGAGCCAGCAACTAAAATATTTTATCCTCCTCTGTTTCCTCCTGTTCCCCCGGAGTGTTTTATAAATCAGAAAATCCCCCTTATCTCCAGTAAGCGCTTCCTATCAGCGATGGCAGCTTGTCCTTTTGATATCGCTGCTCTTGAACTTGCGATGTCCTTAATCTGCCCGTCCTCGATTCTCTTGATGCTGACAATTCAAATGACAAGATCAACCTCACAAAGGTTCCTCATTTGCTATTCCTGCGAGCAGCCCCTGATATAAATCAATAGGTATAAATTATTCATCTTTTTTTTTTGGGTGCTTGTGCAACGTAAAATAACTTCTTTCTCTATTCACTTTAGTGGATACACTTAGAATACGTATGAATGCAATAACCGCTTGTCCAAATTGGTCGGGCTGCTTGTAACCCTTTCTGATGGCAGAAGGTTTAGCATTCCCAAGGACTCTCTCTCTCTCTCTCTATATATATATACTAGTTGAACAGCCCGTTACACAGTCCACAGTGTCACAGCCAACCGGTCGCGGGGCAGTCATGCGCAGTGGAGACTGCCTGCGCCACGGCTGATACAGAGCTGTACGCTCCTTCGGAGCGTACAGCTCTGTATCAGCTGCAGCGCGGGCAGTCTCCACTGCGCATGAGTGCAGCACGCGCAGCAGTGTGTACTGCGCATGTCGCGGCGTTACACACTGTAACGGATGTTATCCGTTACTTAGGCCCTTTTCTGGACAACGAACAATTTCCTTAAAGACTATGGCCCTGTGGCCTTACTTGAACTCTGATAGGGGTTTCCCTATCATTATGTTAAAAGGATTGATGTCGAATGTTGTAAGTTTTGTATATTGTGTAATGTCGAAAGTTTAATGTATTGTATGGTTTAATGTACGAGGGATACACGAACACCGAAGCCGGTGATTCCCCGGTCCCTCTGTTCGAGGTATCCACGCCATCTCGAACGCGGGAAACTGGAGGCAGTGAGTCAACGCCGGATTGGCCGACGTACGACTCACTGCGCACACTGATTGGCCAGGGTTGAAGCCGCATATTCAAACTAGTGTGTACGTGCTTCAACCCCTGGCCCAGTCCTCAGATGTGTATTCCCTCTGATCAGTCCATTGTCTCTGTCCAGACGTTGATTAATGATGTTAAGTGTACCATTGTCCATATTGTGTTCAGTTGCCCATCTCCCATTGGCTTGTTTCCCTTGGCTACCATTGGCCCCTCTGTTACCCCTGCCATTGGTCCATTGTTCACTGTCACCATTGGTCTGTTGTCTATGTCCATTGTGTTGGATTGGCCCCCGGGCCAAGCCTGCATTAGAATGCCTGGCCCTTCCCCTCCCTATTGTGGTACCATGTTGTAAACTGTATAAAAGTTGAGTGTCTTGTTCAATAAAGGGTGTTACTGTTTGGAGTCCTGGAGTCTGTCTGTTCCTGTGGTAAAAGTGGCCACTCTGCCGCCCATTCGAACCAGGTTCCTGTACGTTTGTCCGTCTGCTGCCAGGATCCCGCTACCGACCTTTGTATCCTGTCAGGCGGCAACGTGGACTCTGCCCTTTGGTTTCCTGCTTAAGCTCCAACCCTCGCGTCGAGCACCGAAGTGCTCGAACGGCTAGAGCTACCGACTTTGCTTCCTGCTACATTTTCCCTGATTCGGTCCTGTGCTCGTTTGACGGTGTTCGAGTGCCGTGACCCCTCCGGCAGCTGCATCCCTTCGAGGCGGAATCGGTCTTCCCGAGGTTCGACGCCGCTTTGAGTCGACCTCCGGAACACTGGTTTGCTCGACCGGTGCACTCGACGGCGCCAGTCCGGCGTCGAGAAGGAGAGACCCGGGGACTAAGACGGAAGGCGACCCGGTCTTCGCACCTTCCTTCCGTTACACACACGATTTAGCGAATTATTATATAGGATATATATATATATACTAGGAATATTGGCACGGCTTTGCCAGTGCGGTTAATAAAACAATGACTGGCTTCTTGAATTTTCAGTGCTTAGACCTTTCAGAAAAAAAAAAAAAATTAACCCCTTAACGACCCTTGGGTAAATCTGACTGAACGACTCATGATGTACTATGACCGTCACGGAATTCCGGGCTCCCCCCGCGGCTGCACACTGTTCGGGGAGTCCGGAATCGGATTCTTAAAAAAAAAAAAAAAAAAAATAAATAAAAATAATGCTCCGTTGTCCTTTAGTGACCGCCGCGTGCCTGAGCGGCTGGTCGTTAAGGGGTTAAAGCTTACAGAAAACAAGTATTACTGTCCCTTTAACATATTGCAAAGCACTGCATTACACAAATCTCCATCTGTGTGTGAGTGTGTGTGAGGGCGTGTGTGAGAGTGTGTGTGTTTGAGTGTGTGTGTGAGGGCGTGTGTGAGAGTGTGTGTGTGAGGGCGTGTGTGTGAGTGTGTGTGAGAGTGTGTGTGTGTGTGAGAGTGTGTGTGTGAGGGCGTGTGTGTGAGAGTGTGTGTGTGTGTGTGAGAGTGTGTGTGTGAGGGCGTGTGTGTGAGTGTGTGTGAGAGTGTGTGTGTGAGGGCGTGTGTGTGAGTGTGTGTGAGAGTGTGTGTGTGTGTGTGAGAGTGTGTGTGTGAGAGTGTGTGTGTGAGGGTGTGTGTGTGAGGGTGTGTGTGAGAGTGTGTGTGTGAGAGCATGTGCATGTGTTTTGTGATTATTGCATTTTGCGTGTATCGTGTTTTGCGTCTTTCATATAGTATATTGTGTATTGCTTTGTGCATATAGCGTTTGGTATATTGTGTTTGGTGTATTGCATACGGCACTGGCGTTCTGTGTATAGCGTTGTGCATTTGGCATTTATAAGGTTTGGCAAATTGCATCTGGCATATGGTGTTTGGCATATTGTGTATTCTGTATATTGTTTTGAGTGTAGCCTTTACCGTATTCCATATAGCGTTTTGTGTATAATGTTTTCAGTATTGTGTTTGCTGTTTGGTGTATGGCGTTTTCCATATAGCATTTAGCGTATAGCCTATTGCGTACGGTGTTTTGCATATAACATTTTGTGTATTGTGTTTGCTGTTTGGTGTATAATGTTTTGCATATAGCATTTGGTGTATTGCCTTTGGCATATAGTGTATTGCATTTGCTGTATTATGTTTCTCATATAGCGTTGTGTGTGTCTTGTCAGTGTTCAGAGTGTGTGTTTGTGTAGAGGGTGTGTGCAGTCTGTGTGTGTGTGTGCATTGGGTGTGTGTAGTGCTTGTGTGTAGTGTGTGCAAAATGTGTGTGCATGTGTAGTGAGTGTGTGTATGCACAGAATGTGTGCATATAGTGTGTGTGTGTTTGTGCGCGTAAAGCATGTGTTGTGTGTGCATATGTAGTGTTTGTTCGTGTAGTGTGAGCTCCCGCACAGTGTGCTCACACAGCAGAGTGTGTGAGAGCGTAGTATATGTGTACAATGTGTGCGAGCAGTGTGTGTGTGTGTGTGTGTGTGTAGTGTGTGTGTATAGTGTCTGTGCGTGTAGTGTGTGTGTACAGTGCCTGTGCGTGGAGTGTGTGTGTACAGTGTCTGTGTGTGTAGTGTGTGTGTACAGTGTCTGTGTGTGTAGTGTGTGTGTATAGTGTCTGTGCGTGTAGTGTGTGTGTACAGTGCCTGTGCGTGTAGTGTGTGTGTGTATAGTGTCTGTGCGTGTAGTGTGTGCGTACAGTGCCTGTGCGTGTAGTATGTGTGTGCTCTTGTGGCAAACTACATTTTGCATATGTCGGAATATTGCGTATTCTGTATAGCATTTGGGAATAATGTTTTGAGTATTGTGTTTTGCGTATTAAGTTTTGCATAATGCTTTTGGCGTATAGCCTATTGTGTATAGCAGTGATTCTCAACCAGGGTGCCGTGGCTCTTTAGTGTGCCACGGACATCATATTAGGGTGCCGCACGATTTCTATGAAGACTAACAAAAATGGACTTATAAATAAAGATTTATAGAAATTGTAATGCACAATATGTTTAGTTTTGTTATTATGATTGTAAGACCTAATAATAACTGTATATTTACGTATTGTATCCTTCATTATGCCCTTGATAAAGTACATTAAATATGTTAGGGGTGCCCCGAATGTTGTAGATTATGTGTTAGGGGTGCCCCGAATGTTCTAGATTATGTGTTAGGGGTGCCCCGATCAAAAAAAGATTGAGAACCACTTGTGTATAATGTTTTGCACATAACATTTTGTGCATTGTGTTTGGCATATAGCGTATTGCATTTGCCATATTATGTTTCTCATATCGCGTTGTGCGTGTCTTGTGCGTGTGCGGACTGTGTGTTAGGACCCCAAACTTCTCCCACTTTAGGCTTCTTAGGAAAGAAAGGTCAGTGGGTGGAGTTTGGGTCCTGGAGTCCTGCAAAAAGAAATAATATCCTCCTCCATGCACATGATATTCTGTACTAATTAAAGGATCACTTGGGGGTATCAGTCAATGCAGAATTGGTTCATAGTGGCCATAAGGATTTTCTTCTCAGATTAATGTCAGTGTGGGATTATTATTAGGCCTTAGTGCTGAATTTAACCCTTTGAGTGCCAGAAGGGTTTGAATTACATTGTGAAGCAATGCATTCCATACTCCTCTGGCACTCAAAGGGTTAATTAAAAAAAAAAAAAAAAAAAAAAAAGAGAGACGGATGTGATCCAACCAGCTGTGAATACCACAGCTTTAACCCCTTGAGGACCAGAGAGATGAACAGCACATTGATTCGCGGAGCACCGCACACACCTCTGGTTCTCAAACAGTTAAACATAAGGTATGCAACTGTGGCTCTTAAGCTGCTGTTGGACTACAGATCCCATCATCTATCTCCAGCTGTTGTTGGACTATAAATCCCATCATCCTCAGCCTTCCTCAAGCTGTTATAAGACTAAAATACCCTCTGTCCTCAGCCGCCTGCTGGCAGAGAATAATGGGAGCTGTAGTCCAAGCACAGCTGGAGAGCCACCTGTTGCCCACACTGATTATAAGGTAAAGTTTGTAAAATCTATATGCAAGAAAACAAAATCTAGTATTGTGGCAGAATTAGCATTTATTCCAGTAGAAAACATTCCTCCGTCACCCGTTTGTTTTACAGATGTTTTAGGGTGTAAATTCCATGCCCGGATGATTAGTTTTGGTCAGTTACAATGCATTCCTTCCCTATATGTAGGATGAATGGACGATGACAACGGGACGGTGAGCAGAGGTCAAGATGACCTCTAACATCCTTAGTACCATTGCTTCTTAAAGGTGCAGTGTAGGGTCCATACAAGAACCTAGGTTGCATCTCAAGAGAAATGAGAATAGCTTTCCGATAAATTTAAATTCCTCCGTCGCCCTTGGTTAAACCTTCCAGATCACTGACCTGTAAATCTGAGTGACAACAACACCTCACTCTGTGCTTTTGGGGGATTGCGCTGCTCGCTCTAGAGGCGTATTAAAGTGGAACTTTCACATAGTATAAAGTCGCCCTTAAAGGGACAGTAATACTTAAAATGTAAAAAAAAAATATGTTGTAGGGTTTATCCCCCTGAGTAAAACAAGAGCACTCCCACTGCTGAAAGGTGTTTCATTCAAAAGTTATTAATTTTCAAAGTTGAATTTTTTAGGTGCAATATCACAGTGGCCTGAAATTGTACAGTGGCGCTGTTGCTACACGATCCTATGGACAGCTCTGGTCCCAGGACCATAAATCTCCATAGGATGGTGTAGCAACAGCGCCACTGTACAATTTCAGGCCACTGTGATATTGCACCTAAAAAATTCAACTTTGAAAATTAATAACTTTTGAATGAAACACATTTCAGCAGTGGGAGTACTCTTGTTTTACTCAGGGGGGTAAACCCTACAACATATTTTTTTTTTCATTTTAAGTATTACTGTCCCTTTCAGTAATTAAACACGTGGCGACTAGCTTTATAATACGGGTATTACCTGTCAGAAGTGCCAGATTCTAAAAAAATCATTAATCTTCGGAGACTGACCACCAGGTGAGTGCTGTCTACACGCCTGCACCGTCAGTCCCTTATGGTTACCTTGTGGCGCAGTGCTATGCTTCTTAGAGGAGACCGGGACTGACAGTGCAGGAGCTGATGCCTGGCTTCCACTTTGACATGTGTGTGTGTGTGTGTGTGTGTGTGTGTGTGTGGGGGGATTTTGCTTTTGAAATGCTGCACGCTTAAAGTGATAGTAATGTCTAAAAAAACTTTTTTGCATTTAGAAGAGCTCAAAAAGCTGATCTAAATGCAAAAAACCGTCTCTCTCAAACTGCTATGGTATAAGAGATACGGGCGTTTGAAGTTTGATTTTTCCTACTGACAGCTGTAAAGCTGTCAGCAGGAGATTCGTGTCGGTCGACACTGTGGCGCTTGAGAAGTGCCGCGATCTCGTTACTTACACAGAATCCCTTCATTGGAATGGTCTAAAACGTGTGCCTGGTGTTCAGCTGTCAGTAGGAAAAATCAAACTTCAAACGCCCGTATCTCTTAAACCATAGCGGTTTGAGAGAGACGGTTTTTTGCATTTAGATCAGCTTTTTGAGCTCTTCTAAATGCAAAAAAAAGTTTTTTTTAGACATTACTATCACTTTAAGAGCGTGCAACCTTTTGACTAATTCACCACGGGCAAAATGGCGACATGACAATCTCGCACTGCATGACAGAGCGAGATTGTCATGTCGCCTAAATAATGATCGCATACATCTTGCACTGTCATGCCCGCTTTAATGACAAGTATTTCTTGCAGCACACGGAGGCGCTCCAGCTGCAGCACACGGAGGCGCTAATGAAAAGTATTATCTGCATGACAGATTCAAGTAATCCACACTGTATTATTCAGCACACACGAAGGAAGACTGTATTATATGCAGCGCACGGAGGCGCTAATCACAAGTGAAACAGACAGTCAATCATATATAGAGGAGTCTTCCTTTATGTGTGCTGAATGATAACAGTGTGGATTACTTGAATTTCTCATGCAGATAATACTGCCTCCGTGTGCTGCAGCTGGAAAGTCTCTGTGTGCTGCAAGTAATACTTGTCATTAAAGTGGACATGACAGATCGAGATGTATGTGACCATTAAGTAGGCAACATGACAATCTCGCGCTGTCATACAGTGTGAGATTGTCATGTCTCCATTTTGACCATGGCGACGTGGTGAATTAGTCAAAAGGTTGCGTGCTCTTAAGCGTGCAACATTTCAAATGGATGCTGTGGGGGGGAATGTTTGAGCTGTAATGACATTTGAATGAAACGTCTCACAGCAGTGGGAATATACTTATGTTACTAAGAATCAAAGATCCTATAGCATATTGTGTTATATTTGTTTGTTCAGCTGTCTGGGACTACAAATCCCATCATTCACAACCAGCTCGTTGGGCTGGCTGGGGATTATGGGAGTTGTAGTCCACAACCGCTGAAGGCCTAATCATTGAGCACCCTGTAGGAATAAACAATTCCTACCCTGTTCACAGTAATTTATTTATCACATTTCTAGCATCTTCAAAATTTACTTTTACTTGGTGTTAACCCTTTGAGTGCCAGAGGGGTACGCAATGCATTGCAAAACGAAGGGTTAAAAGTTTCCCTTTCTCTTTTGAGTTAAAAAATTGTGTTTAAAGGGATAGATACACTTAATTTGGGAAAAAAACGACATTGTAGTGTTTAAACTTCTGAGTAAGACAAGGGAACTCTCACTGCTGACAGATGTTTTATTCAAAAGTTATTTCAGCTAAAACTTGATTTTTTTTTAGGTGCAATATCTCAAGGGCCTGAAATGTTACAGTGGCGCTGCTGCTACAACGTCCCATGGATGGCTCAGGCCAGTTGACCATAAATCTTCATAATGATGGTGTAGCAACAGCGCAACTTTAACATTTCAGGTCACTGTGATACTGCACTTAAAAATTAAAGATTGAGCTGTAATGACTTTTAATTAAAACACCTTTCACCAGTGAGCGTACCCTTGTTTCACTCAGTGGAAAGCTCTATAAGCTATATATATTTTTTTTTTACATTTTAAGTGTTACTATCCCTTTAAAAGTTCTATCCATTGGGGGCAAATTAATTTGCCCCTATACATTCTCAAATGTTCTATTGACTTAAAGGGATAGTAATACCTTAAAATAATAACAAGTAGTATTATAGATAAGGAAAATAGAAAACAATCGGTGCAAGTCCTATCTCTCAGACCTTTATGGTTTGAGAGATAGAATGTTTTAACCCCTTTGCGTCCTATGACGTACCCGGACCGTCACTCTGGTCCGGTACTTAAGGACCACTGACGTCCTGGTACGTCACGTACTTTTACTCACCGCGCTCCTGCAGGAGCGCGTTGAGTAATACCGTGGACTGAAATTGATCGCTCCAAGACCGGAGCGATCTCTTTCAGTCCTCCTTTCGATGTGCCGCCCCACGTCGAACGCGTCTATCTGGTCCTTAAAGGACCAGACACCGCGGGAACGTCGGACCCTAAGAGGTTAAAGTTCCCCTCTCACTGATGTCGGCTGTAAAGCTGACAGCAGGAGATTTGAGTCAGCTGACTCGAAGCGGCTCTTCAGCAGAGCCGTGATACCGAAATCTAAAAAGAAATACTGGATTGGAAAGGTCTTCAAGGTGGGCCTGGTTTGCAAGCACACTTTGTAGACTGCTCCAATTAAGTAGTTCTTTTTAGATTTCGGTATCTGGGCTCTGCTGAAGAGCTGCCTGACAGTCCCCGTACCAGGATCTCCTGATGTCAGCTAGACACTGACTTCGGGGAAAGGGGAGGGAGAGGAGAACTTTAAAACGTTCTATCTCTCATACCATAAATGTTTGAGAGATAGGACTTGCACCGATCATTTTCTATTTTCCTTATCTACAATACTACTTGTTATTATTTTAAGCTATTACTAAACCTTTAACTGGGGCTTTTAACCCATTGAATGCGTTGGAGACCTCCCTAGCATTCAAGGGGTTAAAGGGATAGTAATGTTTCATAATAAAAGCAGCTCTAATTAATCATCATAGTATTTGGACTTTGGAGAGTGTTATTTCAATTCTGTCAGAGTTGTAGTTCCAGAGTAATTCAATGACAAAGCGTCCCCCTCCCGCCCCTTTTACTGATGTAACACTGTTCAGCCAGAGCAGAAGGGAGGTGCCCAGGTAGATTGCAGAGAGGGACAATCGTCAATTAAGATAAGGGAAAAACCTGAAAAGCTTGTCAGGGGGGGCAGGGATTTCATTGTTCTCATAGGAAGAAGATTGTCCCCTGCTGTTATCTGTCTGGTCTATGGACTGTATTCCACATCTGAGAAGAGATGGCTTACACTAGGTAAAAGGGGCGGGAGGGGAAACTTTGCTTGTGAATATCTCTCAAACCATAAAGGTTTGAGATATAAGACTTATATCATGCTTCATGTTTTTTTAATGTCTACAAAATAAAATAAAGTTAAAACGAAGTATTACTATCCCTTTAAAGGCCAAGTTAAATCAAAGTAGGTTTTAATGCGTCCCCTCTCCAGAATGGCCCTGCATTTCCCTTGTGCATACGTCCTCTAGTGTACAAGGACACAACATTATAACACACAGCGATTTACGATATTTCAGTGGACTGGCCCCTGGCAGTAAATATTGCCTACATCATCATTTAGACATTTATAGCCAGTGTTTCCCTAGATAAGGGGTAATCAGTTACAGGAACGCCAACTGTTGAGGACTACAAATCCCATCACAATCAATAATGCGGTTTGCAGTCCCAAGCAACTGGATGTCCTACAAAAGACTACCCTCTACACCAGTGGTTCTCAACTCCTGTCCTCAGGACCCACTAACAGGCCAGGACTTAGGGATTTCTCTGCTAGAGCACAGGTGTGGTGATCAGAGGCTCATTCACATTGATTAACTCACCTGTGTTCTAACAAGGAAATCATGTGATCAGAGGCTCATTCACATTGATTAACTCCCCTGTGCTCTAACAAGGAAATCATGTGATCAGAGGCTCATTCACATTGATTAACTCCCCTGTGCTCTAACAAGGAAATCATGTGATCAGAGGCTCATTCACATTGATTAACTCACCTGTGCTCTAACAAGGAAATCATGTGATCAGAGGCTCATTCACATTGATTAACTCACCTGTGCTCTAACAAGGAAATCATGTGATCAGAGGCTCATTCACATTGATTAACTCACCTGTGCTCTAACAAGGAAATCATGTGATCAGAGGCTCATTCACATTGATTAACTCACCTGTGTTCTAACAAGGAAATCATGTGATCAGAGGCTCATTCACATTGATTAACTCACCTGTGTTCTAACAAGGAAATCATGTGATCAGAGGCTCATTCACATTGATTAACTCACCTGTGTTCTAACAAGGAAATTATCAAACTGTGGCCTGTTAGTGGGTCCTGAGGACAGGAATTGAGAACCACTGCCCTACACTAATTCACCATCATGGTGATGGAATGTCCAGTGTCCCTGCGGAAAGAGAATGATCGGAATGTGGAACTCGCTGCTACGTCCATTTGGGATCCTCGATGGCGTGTTTGGGATCACACGTGAAAGAAATGGTGATGGCGTATCGGGTGCCCCAGTTCACTTTCTCCACTCGGTGCAGATTCTCTGAGCCTGATGTGAAGAAGGAAACACGACCTGCAAGACAGAGAAAAGAACGAGATGAGCGAGTGGTAGGTAATAGAGAAACGGAGTGAATTCTTGTCGTCCAATCAGCTGCCATATCACTCTGTCATGTCCCAGCAATGAAGGAACAGCTCAAATTAAGGCCCAGAAGCCACCGACAACAAACGCATGCAATCAATCCAGGCCCCTCAGACAAATTCTATTAAACGGATAATAATACTTAAAATGTAATAAAATATACGGTAGGATTTATCCCACTGAGAAAACGAAAGGGTACTACACCACTGCTGAAAGCTGTTTTATTCAAAAGTTATTACAGCTCAAACTAGATTTTTGTTTATGTGCAATATCTCAGTGGACTGAAATTGTACAGAGGTACTGTTGCCTCACCATCCTATGGATAATGATGGTCAACTGACTAGAACTGGATGGTGTTGCAATAGTGCCACTGTACAATTTCAGGCCACTGAGATATTGCACATAAAAAAAATCTAGTTTGAGCTGTAATAACTTTTGAATAAAGCACCTCTTAGCGGTAGGGGTACAGTCGTGGCCAAAAGTTTTGAGAATGACACAAGTATTGGTCTTCACAAAGTTTGCTGCTTCAGTGTTCTTAGATATTATTGTCAGATGTTACTATGGCATACTGAAGTATAATTACAAGTATTTCATAAGTGGCAAAGGCTTTTACTGACAATTACATTGTGTATGCAAGGAGTCAGCATTTGCAGTGTTGACCCTCATGTGCAGGGTTTATATCTTGTGGTCCTGCTAATAACTGTCATGGCCGCCTCCATGGATGTGAAATCCAGGACTAATGGATGTCATCTCTTCAACCAAGGCACGTGGGCAAATTCATAGGGGCCTTAAAAAACCTACGTGGTGGGTTACTATTAGTAGTAGGTGTAAGTTCACCTTTAATACTTTACATTTACCCTTTGAGTGCCAGAGATGTATAGAATGCATTCCTTTGCGATGTGTGACGGACCCCTCTGGCACTCAAACGGTTAAGATGGAGGCTAGGGATGCTAGTAAACAGCATATAAAATGCTTTGAGACCAATGTCACATGAAGTGTCTGTTTTACAATATAGTGAAGCATATTGCAACATTCTGATGGCTGCAGGCTACTCAACACTTCAAGCGATAGTAATACTTAAGTATTACTAATCCCTATAGGAAAGTACTACTTAAAAAAAGTATTGCCCCCAGTGTCATCTCTCAGACCTTTATGGTTTGAGAGATAATCACTTCTAAAGTTGCCCTCTCTCTCCCCCTTCCCCGTAGTCAGCATTCTAGCTGACTGAAGGGAAATCCGGTCAGAGATCATCAGTCGGCTCTGCAGCAGAGCAGCGATCGCGTTAACTAAAAAAAAACTTTCACTAAAACGGTCTTCTATGTGTGCTTGCAAACCAACCAAGCACACGTAGAAGACCATTTCAGTGAAAGATTTCTTTTTTAGGAATGAGATCCGGCTGTGCTGGAGAGCTTCCTGAAAGTCGTACGACTCTCTTCCTTTCAGTCAGCTAGAATGCTGACTACGGGGAAAGGGGAGGGAGGGGGCAACTTTAGAAGCGTTTATCTCTCAAACCATAAAGGTTTGAGAGATGACACTGGGGGCAATAAATTTTTTTTAAGTAGTACTTTGCTATAGGGATTAGTAATACTTAAGTATTACTTTCCCTTTAAGCCTGTGACATCAGAATGTCGCCCTTTTCATCCAGGCGACATTTTTAATGCATCGTTTTGTTGGTAGCCAAACAGAGGGCGACATTTCACTAGGATACCCCTTTAACCCCTTAGAGTCCGGTGACGTACCCGGACCCTCACGCTGGTCTGGCACTTAAGGACCAGTGACGGTCCTGGTACGTCACGTACTATTACTCACCGCGCTCCTACAGGAGCGCGGTGAGTAATACCGGGGACTGAATTTGATTGCTCCAAGACCGGAGCGATCTCTTTCAGTCCCTCAGTTCGGCGTGCCGCACCACATGATCAGTCACGTGAGGTGGCACGCCGAAATTCTCTACCTGGTCCTTAAAGGACCACTCACCCCGCGACCGCTGGTCGTTAAGGGGTTAATATAGTTCCACTTACATATTGTGTGGTAAATTGTCTGGCCTCAAGCTGTTGCAGACTATGATTCAAATCATCCCCCAAACAGCCGCTGACTATCTGGCATAGAAAATCAAACACTTACTAAGAGAAGAACATTCGAAATGTACAGAAAAAAGACAACTTGGCGACTGTGCGAACCGTTATCCTCAACACAGTGTAATACGATAATAATGAACCCTTTGAATGTAAGAGGGGTATGCAATGCATTGTGTACCCCTCTCTCACTCACAGGGTGAATCTAATTTGGTGGTACTTAGGTAACGTGGTTATGCTGTGTGGCTGAAAGACGCTGCCACCATCTGTGATTAACCTGTGAGATGCCCGAGGCCTTCTGTTGCGTGCCGCCAGGCTGCTGCCATTATCTTGGAGAAGTCAGGTGTGTATAATTATGTGGGAATTGATACTGAGAAGAAAAAATTATATCCGCAAGATTACACTCGGCATTATTCACAGATATACCCTAATTATTGCTAATTATATAACCGTGCATCCGTCTATATGTATCTGATACTCCCAGCTTTCTCTAGGGAAGCTAATTTATATATATATATATATATATATATATATATATATATATATATACAGAGGCGTAACTAGAAGCCACCGGGCCCTGGTGCAAGAATTGCCATGGGCCCCCCCGACCACATTGGCCCCAGACCCCCTCAACCACATTGCCCCCCAATCTCCACATTGCCCCCCAATCTCCAAATTGCCCCTTCATCTCCACAAAGCCCCCATATCTCCAAATTGCCCCTTCCACAATGCCCCCTTCAACTCCACAATGCCCCTTCATCTCCACAATGTCCCCTTCATCTCCACATTGCCCCTTCATCTCCACATTGCCCCTTCATCTCCACAATGTCCCCTTCATCTCCACAATGCCCCCTTCATCTCCACAATGTCCCCTTCATCTCCACAATGCCCCCTTCATCTCCACAATGTCCCCTTCATCTCCACATTGCCCCTTCATCTCCATAATGTCCCCTTCATCTCCACATTGCCCCTTCATCTCCACATTGCCCCTTCATCTCCACATTGCCCCTTCATCTCCACAATGTCCCCTTCATCTCCACATTGCCCCTTCATCTCCACAATGTCCCCTTCATCTCCACAATGTCCCCTTCATCTCCACATTGCCCCTTCATCTCCACAATGTCCCCTTCATCTCCACAATGTCCCCTTCATCTCCACATTGCCCCTTCATCTCCACAATGCCCCTTCATCTCCACAATGTCCCCTTCATCTCCACATTGCCCCTTCATCTCCACAATGCCCCCTTCATCTGCACACAATGCCCCCCAATCTCCAAATTGCCCCTTCCACAATGCCCCCTTGATCTCCAAATTGCCCCTTCATCTCCACAATGCCCCCATATCTCCAAATTGTCCCTTCATCTCCACAATGCCCCCCAATCTCCAAATTGTCCCTTCCACAATGCCCCCTTCAACTCCACAATGTCCCCTTCATCTCCACAGTGTCCCTTCCACAATGCCCCCTTCATCTGCACACAATGCCCCCCAATCTCCAAATTGCCCCTTCCACAATGCCCCCTTCATCTCCACATTTCCCCTTCAAAAATGCCCCCTTCATCTCCACAATGCCCCCTTCATCTCCACAATGCCCCTACCTCCAGTCCCTGGTGGTCTAGCTGCGTGGTTTGACACACAGATCTGTGCCTCCTTTGGCACAGATCTCGAGAACTGAAGCGCCCGCGCGCCGCTCTAGTAATGCAGAGGCTGGGAGATGATGTCACCTCCGAGCGCTCTGTGTAACTAGAACCGGCGACCCCTATTGTCACGCCACTGTGTATATATATATATATATATATATATATATATATATATATTTACTAGTTGAACAGCCTGTGTACACGGGCCACAGTGCCACCCAGCAACGGCCGTGCTGCAGTCATGCACAATAGAGACTGCCCGCGCCATGGCTGATATGGAGCGCAAAGAAGTGCTACAGAGAGGACTGCGGTCTAAATTCGGAGCCCCCTGCTCCGTTATCAGCTGCGGCGTGGGCAGTGTGTACTGCGCATGACTGCAGCGCGCGCAGCCGACTGTACTGTGCATGACAGCTTCTGGCAAACATACATTAGCGAATATATATATATCTCCTATATAATAATATGTATATATATATATATATATATATATATATATATATATATATATATATATATGTCTACTTCTTCTCACACATAAGCCAATAAATGAATCCAGTTTTACTTTGAATATATGACCCACAGATGAAATTTCAAGCGGTGCAAATGTCACGCAGACAGGTAACTCATTAGAACATGTTGAATGTCAGGATTCCCAGGACTGAAACACATATGGAAAGGGAATAATCACGTGATTTAACCCACTGGGTGCGAGAGAAGTCTCCAACGCACTGAATCTCTCAGTCATCCACGGTTAAAGGTAAAATATACCTACAGAAACAGTGGTTCTTAATTTGTTGGACAGAAAGACTTAGATCCATAGGTGTCCTTCATACTGCAGTCTGGTTGGTATCCTGAAATCATTTTTAATTGTTATTGTTGTTTTGTTTTGTTTTTTGCATTGGAAACTAATTGAAGCGATTTCCAATTTAGTCCCAAGTGGGTACAAAAATCCATTCCTGACTCCAAATGTCAGTCAGATATTTCCCTGGATCAACAACCTATCTGCACTGAAGCCAACTGTCATAATTCTCAATAATGTTCTGTGCTAGATAGGCATCCATTGCTTTTTTACTTACACCCCTGTTTCTGAGTATGTAAATAAGTTGAGGATTATGGGAAGGTGTGAACTAAATAGTGCTCTTAAAGCGGAACTACCACCCGACAAAATCTTTAGCTTAACTAAGTCCCCATCTGGCGCCTAGCTGTTTAGTAGCGCTAGTCGCCAGAATTATTACCTTATTTAATAGATTTCTGCTCTCTTCTATGGCTGACAGTAGCACGGAGCGCAGACATCTTGCCATTGTGACGTCCATGCGTCTGCGCTGTCAGTCCCAGCCGGATCCAAATGGCTCCTAGCAACGCCTCCTAGACCCGGCTGGGACTGACAGTGCAGCGCGCGGACGTCACAATGGCAAGATGTCTGTGCTCCGTGCTACTGTCAGCCATAGAAGAGAGCAGAAATCTATTAAATAAGGTAATAATTCTGGCGACTAGCGCTACTAAGCAGCTAGGCGCCAGATGGGGACTTAGTTAAAGGAGCAGTAAACTTTTTTTATGAAAAAATATATATTGTAGGGATTTTCCTATTGAGTAAAATAAGGATACTCCCACTGCCGAGAGATTTATATTTCCAGAGTTATTACAGTTTAAACCCATGATTTTTTTACATTAGCAGTGCCCTCTAGTGGTCAAATTCTAATTATATTTCCTGTTAGATTCTACTGGAGAGGAAAGTCAGAAAAGTCAGAGACATACAGTTCTCCATAGAATGTGATAGAAACTGCCTGTCACTTCCTGTCAGTTAGAACTATCAGGAAGTAATCACAGTAAATTCAGTTCCTGTCACTTAGAGCTATCCTGATAAACACAGTAAATTCACTTCCTGTCAGTTAGAACTATCAGGAAGTAAACACAGTAAATTCACTTCCTGTCAGTTAGAACTATCAGGAAGTAAAACACAGTAAATTCACTTCCTGTCAGTTAGATCTATCAGGAAGTAAACACAGTAAATTCACTTCCTGTCAGTTAGAACTATCAGGAAGTAAAACACAGTAAATTCACTTCCTGTAAGTTAGATCTATCAGGAAGTAAACACAGTAAATTCACTTCCTGTCAGTTAGATCTATCAAGAAGTAAAACACAGTAAATTCACTTCCTGTAAGTTAGATCTATCAGGAAGTAAACACAGTAAATTCACTTCCTGTCAGTTAGATCTATCAAGAAGTAAAACACAGTAAATTCACTAACTGTCAGTTAGAACTACCAGGAAGTAAAACACAGTAAATTCACTTCCTGTCAGTTAGAACTATCAGGAAGTAAACACAGTAAATTCACTTCCTGATTATTTAAACTGCTATAAATTTTGAATAAAACACCCGACAGCGATGGGAGTGACATTGTTTTATTCAACAGGGAATGCTCTATAAAATATGTGTTTTCATAAAAAAGGTTTACTGCTCCTTTAAGCTAAAGATTTTGTCGGGTGGTAGTTCCGCTTTAAAATATTGTCAACTGCGGATAAAAGCAGCTAAATATACATGTTATATAAAACAAGAAAATAGGCAGCACCAGTGGGACTTTTATAAGAGAAAAAGCAATTTATTTTAGGTCTTGCCTTATCCCATGGGTACTGCCTATTCTCTTCTGTTATGTCTCCTAAACTACACTTGGGAAAACTAGGAGAAAATAGTCCTACATGTAAATCCACTTAATTTTTTTTAACCCTATTACTACCAGACACATATCACATTCAATGTTTACTTAGTCATGCATACAACTGCACGGGCAAAGCCATGACAATATTGCTAGTATCTATCTATCTATCTATCTATCTATCTATCTATCTATCTATCTATCTATCTATCTATATATCTCGAGAGAGAGAGACAGACAGAAATACACACAAGCACACTCATGCATACACACAGGGAAAGAGGCATAAGCATGCACACGTGGACAGATTCATGCATCTATGGGCGGGCAGGCAGGCAAACACATACACACAAACATACATACATACATGTAGACACACATACATACACACACATTATATTTATATACAAACATACATAAATAAATACTCTCATACATAAATAAACATGAATATACATAGATACATACACTCACACACACATATGTATGTGTGCTAATTTCCTCTTTAGTGTATATATATATATATATATATATATATATATATATATATATATATAAACACTAAAGAGGAAATCAGCACTCTCAGGATACTTTTTCTTAGTAAAAATGAAGTTTATTCAGAGATCAACGTTTCGATCCCAACCAGAATCTTCATCAAGATGATCTTGATAAAGATTCCGGTTGGGATCAAAATGCTGATCTTTGAATAAACTTAAATTTCACTAAGAAAAAGTATCCTGAGAGTGCTGATTTCCTCTTTAGTATTCATTAATATATACTGCACCCAGGCATCTATCTAATCGTTGTGAGTGCATTCTGTCACAAACTATATATATATACACACAAACACACACACTCACACTGGCAGTTCGGGGGTTACACAGTCAGGTAGCAGAGCGGTTCTGCACACAGGATGAGGCACAGCTTTCCGTGCAGAGTAGAGAAGATTAATATGCATCACCATATGCCAACAGCAGAACACGGAGTCGTGACAGGGGGAATTTCCAGCACTTCTGGTGAAAATTCATTAATGGGGGGGGGTCAGGTATGGGGGGGAGGTTAATTAGGGTCTGGGAAATTAGGATACTAGTGTCTGAAGTGGAACAAGAAAATGCAGTGTAGTACAGTACAGAATACGGCTTTCTACTTCTTATAGGTGCAATTGTGGGACCTAAAGAGGTGCAATTGTGGGGGACCTAAGGAGGTGCAATTGTGGGACCTAAAGAGGTGCAATTCTGGAGACATCAACTGCACTGAATAGAACAAATACAAATCCCCACTGATTTAAATGAGGCATAATAGTAATTGTAATGTCTCCCCTATGGTACAGTTGGTTTGCTCCAAAAGTGAACCTTTTTTGTTTATTAACCCTTGGAGTGCTTCACAATGCATAGTGCACCTAGGGCACCAGAAGGGTTAAATTGTGCCTTAACCCTTTGGGTGCCAGAGGGGTGTGCACAATGCATTGCTTTGTCCTTACTTCATATAGGGCCGTATGGACAGAGCTTCAGTGGAGCAAACTAACTGCACTATAGGGGACAAAGGACATTTCCTTATTATATAAATACGGCCTTTAACGCCTTGGCTGTTAGAACGGCTTCCAACACATTGTTTTGTTTTTGTTTCAAGGGGTTAAAAGCCACATTGAATTCAGTGGGTATTTTAATTTCCCCCATATGGCGCACCCATTGTCTCTGCACCACCCTGTGGCCCCTTTACAATCAGACCAGATTCCATTCTTTGGTGGACACTGCAGACATCGTCACACACTGCCCCTGCTGGCCAGTAAGGTTACAATAGGCTTGTCCAGCACCTCCCCTTTACTTCATTAACCCCTTTCCAGCACCTCCCCTTTACTTCATTAACCCCTTTTGTGTACATAAGAAGCATCCAATGCATTGAAAAGCAATGTGCTAGACTCCTCTCTGGCACTGAAAGGGTTATCTGTCAGCTTGTGGGTCAGGAACCCTGGTGTGGAAAAAAAATTGCTTTTCCACTCGTTTTTTCCCCATCGTGAAATGACCTTCTGAGATTCTCCACTGGTGACTTGTACCCACCTGATTTAACTCTTTGTGTACCTGAGAGGTATTCAATGTACTGAGTTGCAATGCAGTGGATAGCGCTCTGGTATTCAAAAGGCGAACCTCTTTGAGTGCCAGTGGGGTACGCAATGCACTGTAGAGCACTCAGAGGGATAATCTTGCTCCAGACCATGACATGTGTGCAACTGTGGGGGGCGCCAGTCTCAGAAATAGCTCCAGGGCCCAAGTATATTCTAGTTGTTTCCGTTACACCATACACTTGGTTTGCCCCAGAACTGTACCTCTTTAGCATGGTAATTAAGGTCCTAAAATCCCAATCTGAAATAACGGGGATCTGAAGAATTGTATTTGTCCCCTACAGTGCAAACTTGTTCCACTTTTATTTGAGCATGCAGCCCTAAGATTGCTGGGAAACCAAGATTTGACTCACTGTAAATGAATCCTCCCCCAAACAAGCACTGGGTATGTCCGTGCATTAAAAGTCTCTGCTTAAAGGAGCAGTAAACTTTTTTTTATGAAAAAATATATATTGTAGTGATTTTCCTACTGTGTAAAATAAGGGTACTCCCACTGTGGAGAGATTTATATATCCAGAGTTATTACAGTTTAAACCCATGTTTTTTTACATTAGCAGTGCCCTCTAGTGGTCAAATTCTAATTCGATTTCCTGCTAGATTCTAATGGAGAGGAAAGTCAGAAAAGTCAGTGATATATAGATCTCCACAGAATGTGATAGAAACTGCTGAGTCACTTCCTGTCAGATCTATCAGGAAGTAAACACAGTAAATTCACTTCCTGTCAGTTAGAACTATCAGGAAGTAAAAACAGTAAATTCACTTCCTGTCAGTTAGAACTATCAGGAAGTAAACACAGTAAATTCACTTACTGTCAGTTAGATCTATCAGGAAGTAAACACAGTAAATTCACTTCCTGTCAGTTAGAACTATCAGGAAGTAAAAACAGTAAATTCACTTCCTGTCAGTTAGAACTATCAGGAAGTAAACACAGTAAATTCACTTCCTGTCAGTTAGATCTATCAGGAAGTAAACACAGTAAATTCACATCCTGTCAGTTAGATCTATCAGGAAGTAAACACAGTAAATTCACATCCTGTCAGTTAGAACTATCAGGAAGTAAACACAGTAAATTCACTTCCTGTCAGTTAGATCTATCAGGAAGTAAACACAGTAAATTCTCTTCCTGTCAGTTAGAACTATCAAGAAGTAAACACAGTAAATTCACTTCCTGATTATTTAAACTGCTATAAATTTTTAATAAAACATCTGACAGCGATGGGAATTACCTTGTTTTATTCAGCAGTAAAAGCTCTATAAAATATGTGTTTTCATAAAAAAAGTTTACTGTTCCTTTAAGAGCCCAGGTATATACACCCATTCAAAATACCTGGGAACTCTCCGGAATCTGTAGAGAATTACCAGGTCTCCTGGAAAAAAGGCAGATTTTCCGGTGGTGTCGCGTTATGAAACTTTACACACTTCTGCTTCTTCCCACCCTGCTCCTCCCACTTCCCACCCATTTTATTACACAGCCTTTTAAAGGAGCAGTAAACTTTTATTTATGAAAACATATATGTTATACAGCTTTTCCTGATGAGTAAAACAAGGGCACTCCCACCGCTGTCAGTAGTTTTAGTCAAAAGTTATAACCGTTCAAATAATCAGGAAGTGAATTACAATGCATTTACTTCCTGATTGTTCTGACAGGAAGTGACTCAGCAGTTTCTATCACATTCTATGGAGAACCATAAGTCACTGACTTTCCTCTCCATTATAATCGAACACAATAAATAATTGGAATTTGACCACTAGGGGGCACTGCTAATTAAAATAAAAAACACAGATTTAAATAGTAATACCTCTGGAAATATGCATCTATCAGCAGTGGGAGTACACGTATTTTACTTAACTGGAAATGCCCGACAATATATATTTTTGTGACATAAATTGTGTAATTTATATTCTCCCACCGGCCAGGGATTATACAAACATGCAAAGTGCATAAAAGTCATAAACTTGAAAAAAAAAAAAAAGTCAGGGACTCAAAAATAATAAAAAGAAACTAAACACTTAAAAACCACGTACCAAACAATGTATTAAAGGACCAGTAAACATTTTTTTAATGGAAAAAAAAACATTATGGACTACAACAAGGGCATTCCCGATGGTTGGGAATTTTTTATTCAAATGTTATTACGTCTCAAACTATTTTTTTTCAGTTCTGTTTATATTAAACTGCAATCTTCTATTGTTGTCAGGAGGTGGTGCTGTTGTTATCTCTTGCTATGGAGAACTGCAGTCTATGACTCAAGAATACATTATAAAAAATACTGACACAGCTGTTAAAGGGATAGTAATACTTAAAATGTAAAAAAAAAATATGTTGTAGGGTTTATCCCCCTGAGTAAAACAAGGGTACTCCCACTGCTGAAAGGTGTTTAATTCAAAAGTTATTAATTTTCAAAGTTTAATTTTTTAGGTGCAATATCACAGTGGCCTGAAATTGTATAGTGGCGCTGTTGCTACACCATCCTATGGAAATTTATGGTCCCGGAACCAGAGCTGTCCATAGGATCATGTAGCAACAGCGCCACTGTACAATTTCAGGCCACTGTGATATTGCACCTAAAAAATCCAGCTTTGAAAATTAATAACTTTTGAATGAAACACCTTTCAGCAGTGGGAATACTCTTGTTTTACTCAGGGGGATAAACCCTACAACATATTTTTTTTTTATTTTTACATTTTAAGTATTACTATCCCTTTAACTGTTTGAGCTGGAATAACTTTGGAATTGAAAATCTCCTGCCAGTTGGAGCATCCTTGCTTTACAGAAAAAGTCCTATAAAGTGCACTTTTTCAGAAAAAAAAAAGTTTACTGCGATTTTAAATAAACAAACGAAGTGTAAAATGAAATATCACCAGGAGACAGTTGCCAAGGTGACTTGGCACCTGGATTTAATCAAGGTCTGTATGTTATAATTGACAGAAATCATCTTTTTTCACATTTTTGTTTCATTCCTTGCTCTACACAAACAGATGAACCGTAAGGGTCGAATAAATCTTCTCCCAATTTCCACTGATTTAAACTAATGAGTATTTTCTTTTTCTGAGCAGTTGTTTGCTGTAGAATCGCTTCTATTTACTGAATTGCATCTTTAGGATGAACAATATTGGAGCAAACCAAAGTTAGATTTAAAGGGGACTTTAAAGGGATAGTATTGCTTGAAAATAGTTTCTATATTGTAGCCCTTAAAAAAACATTAAAAATTATAAAAGTCTTATCTGGGAGATATTCACAAATAAAATAAAGTAAAGTTCACTTTTCCTGGCTGTTTCAGCCAAGTGTGCCATCTAGTGGACAGATTTGAAATCTGGTCCACAGATCAACCAGCAGCTCTTTAGCAGTGCCGAGTTCACGATCTTTAAAAAGAACTACTTCATTGGAACGGTCTACAAAGTGTGCCAGGCTTGCAAAGACACTTTGTAGACTATTCCAGTGAAGAAATTATTTTTAAAAATCGTGATCTCGGCACTGCTGAAGAGCTGCGGCTGGTCTGCGGACCGGATTCCAGATCTGAAGGCTTGAGCAGTGACGTCACTCCAGGGGAAACTTTACTTGCTAATATGTCCCAAACCATAAAGGTTTGGGAGATAAGACGTATATCATTTTTAATGTTTTTTTAAAGACTACAACATAAAATAAAATTATTTTCATGCAATACTATCCCTTTAAATCCCTCATTCAGACTGCTGAAACACGGGGGGAGATTCACTAAGTGGTGATAAAGTGGAGATGATGTCTACAGTTTATGACTTCTCCAGTTTCTATGTTATTCTATTGAGACTATCCACTACGATCTCTCCAACTTTGGATATCTTAGTGCATTGGCTCTATAGAATAACATAGGAACTGGAGAAGTGATATCAATGGAGAAGTCATCTCCGCTTTATCACCTCTTTATCACGCCTTAAAGAATCTCCCCCCTGTTGTCTGTTCTGAGGTGTAGACTTCAATGGATATCAGTAAATACACAGAGATACACTGCAAAAAGCGTACTGATACAGCAAACCGTAGTGTACATTCCTACCTAGGTAAATCCATCTGTTAACTATTTGAATGTCAGAGGAGGGTGCAAAACTTTACTTTGCAATGTGACGCAGATCCTTCTCGAGATCAAAGGGTTAAAAAAAAAAAAGATGACTTATTCCTATAGGCATAGCGCCCACTTTAGAAAGGGAAAAACTCATTTTACCTGGGGGACCTGCATTACAGTGCAATGTGTTGCAGGCCATTCACCAGACAGTGTGATTTGCAATGCCTTTGATATGTCTCTGGCACCAAAAGGGTTTAAAGGGATAGTAATGTTTCACAATAAAAGCAGCTCTAATTAATCATCATAGTATTTGGACTTTGGAGAGTGTTATTTTAATTCTGTCACAGTTGTAGTTCAAGAGTAATTCAATGACAAAGTATCCCCCTCCCGCCCCTTTTACTGATGTAACACTGCTCAGCCAGATCAGAAGGGAGGTGCCCAGGTAGACTGCAGAGAGGGACAATCTTCAATTCAGATAAGGGAAAAACCTGAAAAACTTGTCAAACTTTTCCTTAACCCTTTTGTACCTATCTGACAATAAAAGGGTTAAAGGAGCAGTAAACTTTCATTTATGAAAATACATATGTTATAGAGCTTTAAGGATGGAAAAGAATCCCATCAGAATAAATTACCACCATAATATACATTATATCTAGATAAATATAGCACTGTGTGAAGCATTTCCTTTATTCATTTAGAATGGACCAGTTACGTAGACAGCAGTTACATTAAATGTATGTATTGAAATTGCACAGAGGTCGACGGCACAGCTTAAGGTATGCGGGCACTGCGGACAGTGGATAGAATCAACGTTTTAGGCTGCGGCATAAGAATCTTGTGATTTTGTATCAGGTGAGATTCTGATGTGGCGCTTTTGAAGCCGGCAACCTGCTTATGCTGCCTTCATGTTGCATATGCATGCGACATTCCAAAAGTGAACAGTCAAATCCTATCTAATTCCATGGAGCCGATGCTCTACGTTTTCTCCAACTTTAGAGATCTTAACATCGGCTCCATATAATAACATAGGAACTGGTGCAATGATATCACTGGAGAAGCCATCTCTTTATCACACCTTGGTGCATGTAACGGGGTTCATACCTCCCCTGAAGGATCTCGGACCGTGTACAGGGCTGGTGAGCTCCTGCAGCCGCTAGAGATGGACAGAACCCTCGGTCTCCCGTATGGCTTCTCCGCCAGAGGTGGGGGTCGCAAAAAGACCCTTGATACCACCTCTCAATGAAGACACAAGACACACTTCTTAGTCAACCAGAAGAACAGTTTATTCACATGAAATCAGCACTTTTATGTACAGTTAACTAAGTTATGTTAAATCAATCATATCCCAGTGACAAAAGGCTGAATTCACTAACAACAGAACACAGGTAAACTTATTAACATACACACAAAAGAAGGTCGTGGACACTTTGGGGACACAATGGTTCTGGGACACATACAATGGGGCTGGGTGATTGACCGGGACAAAGGGCAGTAGACTTGGGGACGCCAGAGTCCAAACTCCGCTTTTAGGTTTTAGTCAATCAGAGGTCGTGCCGCGGAATCCTTACAGCCAATCCCTGGGCCGCCGACATTTTCCCATGTTGAGTCTATGGGGTCCCTTTAAACCCCAGCCCACCAATCAGAGGGCGGCCGACCATTCGCCATGTTAATCCTATGGCGCCCCTTTAACTCCATTTTTCTCAATGGGACGCTGGCCAGCCGCATGGAGTCCCATTGCCCAATGTCTGTCCCGTGCCCCCCTGAATTCCACTCCTTCATGAACCGGTTCCCCGGGCAGTTTCTTGGGTAGAGCTCCAGTAACAGGTCCCTACCCGTTACAGTGCATCTCCCCTTGGTGGCAGTTTAATAAAACATCTGAGCTATTTTTCATAATAAAACCTTGCTGCTCCTTTAATGCACCTCAACAATAAAACATATTAAAGTCAAGTGTGTTCTAACAGATGGAATTCAAATGGCAATTTTAAACGGAAGCAAATCTTCCTCCGCGTGCAACTGTGGATCGCTTTCTCCGTGCCAGTTCGTAAGCGGCTTAAAATATGTCAGTTGAAATGTTTATACAGCTACCTTTTTTTCTCCCACAGCGAGTCATTAAAAAAAAGAAATCCTGTCATTTTCACATGAAAAGAAGTTATAAAACTAGACGCAGCTAATGGCAGGTGTCACACTCTTGTCTACTCTGTATTTGTAAACCTATTAAACGGATTGTAATGCTTAACCCTTTGTGTGTGGTGCAATGCTGGATACCTCTCTCAATTAATTGGTTAATTTTGGAATTTCTTATATTTATATATATACTAGTTGAACAGCCCGTTACACGGGCCACAGTGCCTCTGGCAGCCGGTCGTGGGGCAGTCACGCGCAGTGGAGACTGCCCGTGCCACGGCTGATACAGAGCTGGACGCTCTTTCGGAGCGCCCAGCTCTGTATCAGCCGCGGCGCGGGCAGTCTCTACTGCGCATGACTGCCGCACGCGCAGTAGTGTCTACTGCGCATGTCGGGCGTTACACACGATTTAGCAAATTATTATATAGGATTTTTTTTTATATAATTTATCCTGCTTAGTAAAACAAGTCTACTTCGGCTGCTGAGATGTTTTATTCAAAAGTTATTGTAGCTGGAACTTTCATTTTATAATTTTTTTGCTGCAGTACTTCATTGTCCTGAAACTATACGGTGGCGGTGTTGCTACACCAGACTATCAACAGCTCTCCATAGGATGCTGTAACTACAGTGCCACTGTATAATTTTAGGTCATAGAAGTGATGAACCCGAAAGAATTCACACGGTGTACTCAGATTAACCCTGTGAGTGCCAGAACAATGTGTTGCACATCTCTCTGGCACTTGAATGGTTATTAGACTTTTAGTGAGACTGAAACTTTATAGGTGATGGATTCACATTAAAGGCACAGTAAATGTTTTTATGAAAAAAATATATGATTAATGGATTTTTATGCTGAGTAACATCCACAGCTGTGAGTTCTTAAAGACAGAGCTGGGAAACTCTCCGGATTTGCCCACGAGACTCCGGTTTTGGCTGCTAATTACCAGGTCTCCGGGGCAGAGGCTGATTGTTCGGATGCGGGGAGGTTTATGCAAACTCTGCCCACTTCTCCTCCTTCCCAGTCTGTTCCTCCCACTCCCACCCACTTCTCCTCCTTCCCAGTCTGTTCCTCCCACTCCCCTCCCACTTCTCCTCCTTCCCAGTCTGTTCCTCCCACTCCCCACCCACTTCTCCTCCTTCCCAGTCTGTTCCTCCCACTTCCCTCCACTTCTCCTCCTTCCAGTCTGTTCCTCCCACTCCCCTCCCACTTCTCTCTCCTTCCCAGTCTGTTCCTCCCACTCCCCTCCCACTTCTCTCTCCTTCCCAGTCTGTTACTCCCACTTCTCCTCCTTCTCAGTCTGGTCCTCCCACTTCTCCTTCTTCCCAGTCTGTTCCTCCCACTCCCCTCCCACTTCTCCCTCCTTCCCAGTCTGTTCCTCCCACTCCCCTACCACTTCTCTTCCTTCCCAGTCTGTTCCTTCCACTCCCCTACCACTTCTCTTCCATCCCAGTCTGTTCCTCCCACTTCTCCCTTCTTCCCAGTCTGTTCCTCCCACTCCCCTCTCACTTCTCCCTCCTTCCCAGTCTGTTCCTCCCACTCCCCTCTCACTTCTCCTCCTTTCCAGTCTGTTCCTCCACTCCTCCGCCTTCCCACACTATTCCTCCCACTTCCCTCCCACTTCTTCTCCTTCTCACTCTGTTCCTCCCACTCCCCTCCCACTTCTCCTCCTTCCCAGTCTGTCCCTCCCACTTCTCCTCCTTCCCACCCTGTTCCTCCCACTCCCCTCCCAATTCTTATCCTTTCCAGTCTGTTCCTCCCACTCCCCTCCCACTTCTCCTCTTTCCCAGTCTGTTCCTCCCACTCCCCTCCCACTTCTCCTCCTTCCCAGTCTGTTCCTCCCACTCCCCTCCCACTTCTCCTCCTTTCCAGTCTGTTCCTCCACTCCCTTCCCACTTCTCCTCCTTTCCAGTCTGTTCCTCCCACTCCCCTCTTTCCCAGTCTGTTCCTCCCACTTCTCCTCCTTCCCAATCTGTCCCTCCACTTCTCCTCCTTCTCGCCCTGTTCCTCCCACTCCCCTCCACTCCTCCTCTTTCCCACCCTGTTCCTCCCACTTCTCCTCCTTCCCAGCCTGTTCCTCCCACTCCCCTCCCACTTTTCCTCCTTCCCAGTCTGTTCCTCCCATTCCCCTCCTACTTCTTCTCCTTTCCAGTCTGTTCCTCTCACTCCCCGCCCACTTCTCTTCTTCCCAGTCTGTTCCTCCCACTCCCCACCAACTTCTTCTCCTTCCCACCCTGTTTCTCCCACTGCCCACCCACTTCTCCTCCTTCCCAGTGTGTTCTTCACACTCCCCACCCACTTCTCCTCCTTCCCAGTGTGTTCTTCCCACTCCCCGCCCACTTCTTCCTGTTCCCTGTGTGTTCTTCCCACTCCCTGCCACTTCTCCTCCTTCCCTGTTTGCTCCTCCCACTCCCCGCCCACTTCTCCTCCTTCCCAGTCTGTTCCTCCTACTATCTATACAGATAGATATATATGAGATAGCTAGATATGAGATAGATAGATAGATAGATAGATAGATATGAGATAGAGAGATATGAGATAGATAGATAGATAGATAGATATGAGATAGATAGATAGATAGATAGATAGAGAGATATGAGACAGAGAGATAAGATAGATAGATAGATAGATAGATAGATAGATAGATATGAGATAGACAGATAGATAGATAGATAGATATGAGATAGATAGATAGATAGATAGATAGATAGATAGATAGAGAGATATGAGACAGAGAGATAGATAGATAGATAGATAGATAGATATGAGATAGACAGATAGATAGATAGATAGATAGATATGAGATAGACAGATAGATAGATAGATAGATAGATAGATATGAGATAGACAGATAGACAGACAGATAACAATATAGATAGTTAGATACATCCCAGTAATAATACATTCATACATAGCTTGTTCAGGATAGACACAAATTATAGAGAATTCACTGTAGCGTTGGCCGCCAAGTGGCCCTTTTCTGTTAATAATCTGTGTGTTGGTGTAATGTGTTGGCTCAGTGCCTGTAGGATATAATCCCTCCGTGGTTATGAAGGGATTCTGCTTCATGTAAAACCTTCTTAATCACACTGGGTGCAGCTAATGGATCCTGACAAGTCTCTCCCGGAGGTCTCTACTGAATATCCACTCGCACTGATCCTGAGGCGGACGTACTAAACACGGCCGGAGTAATTCTGGTGTAAACTAAATGCATCTCAGGGGAAAATAATCATTCCTCAAATTCCCATTGATTTAAATGGCATTTTTAACCACTTGAATGAGAGAGAGGTCTCCAACGCATTGCGTCTTTCACAATCAATGGGTTAAGGAGCCATATAAATTCTTCGGAGTGAATAAGGGAGGGGAACATGTAAAAGGGGGGGGGGGTTGGGAAAGTAACCTGGGGGATAAGGGGGTATTATAAGCAGGGCCGGATTTGCAATAAGGCAGAGTAGGCACCTGCCTACAGGCGCATCCCACAGAGGGGCGCCTGTCATTGGGATAGTCTTTTGGCTTCCTGTTTTTATTTTTTATGAGCCTCAACAGTCCCCCGTGTCCCCCCCCCCGACACACACACTTGGCGCCCGCAACCTGTGGCACTCAAAAGGTTAACCAGTACATTGCTGTCCTGGTGAAAAGTGGGGCCTCTGTGTATTCTGCTGGTATGTGCCCACTGCACACAAAAAAATGCACCTTGGCATTGGGGCAGTACTCCACTGCTTAAGAGCCGTGGAAGATGCTGTTCTTAAAGATTACATCCAGCCTAAAATTTCTACCAGAGGGGTACACAACACATTGCTTGCCATGGCGTTGCGTACTCCTCTGGCACACAGACGGTCAACGCAAGAGATTGCTCCATTTCACTTCCCTCAGCTTCTGCTCCCAGTCCCTCCCATGCTCCCTGTGTGAGCCCACCCTGTAATTTCGATACCGCTCACACGTGTTCAGCCCAGTCTTCTAATGGACGACTTGCAGCGTGACACGCCATCCCTCTGAGGATTGACAGCAGCGGCTACTGGAGACACAGACAGAAACTTACAGCTCTGCCAGACACTACTTCTCCTCACAGTTTCTTCCTCAGACAGATATACAGCGTGCACGAATTACACCCCGGCAAACTTACACAGCTATCAACCATGCCCCCTCCTCACTATTTGGGATTGGTATGAAACAAAAAATGCCCCTCTACCTTTAATTCATTGACTAGCATTGAGGTTTGCAATGTATTGCAAAACAGTGCATTGTGTAACCCTCTGCCACTCAAAGCGTTAACACTCCACTGAATGCTTTGCTTCTCATACAGTAACTTTCTTTTTCTTTAACCCTTCGAGTGCCAGAGAGGTACGGAAAGCAATGCGTTCCATACCCCACTGGCACTCAAATGGTTACAGACCGCGTGGGAACTAGAGCTCTGTGCCAAAGGTGGCACATACATCTCCACTCCAGCGAGGTAGGAAGCGGGGGTCAATATTGAGATGATGGGGCAATGTGAGGGGCAATATGGACATGATGGGAGCAATGTGAGGTGATAAGGACATGATGGGGGCAGTGTGAGGGGATATGGACATGATGGGGGCAGTGTGAATGGATATGGACATGATGGGGGCAATGTGAGGTGATAAGGACATGATGGGGGCAGTGTGAATGGATATGGACATGATGGGGGCAATGTGAGGTGATAAGGACATGGTGGGGGCAATGTGAGGTGATATGGAGATGATGGGGGCAATGTGAGGTGATATGGAGATGATGGGGTAATGTGAGGTGATATGGAGATGATGGGGGCAATGTGAGGTGATAAGGACATGGTGGGGGCAATGTGAGGTGATATGGAGATGATGGGGCAATGTGAGGTGATATGGAGATGATGGGGGCAATGTGAGGGGATATGGACATGATGGGGGCAATGTGAGGGGCAATATGGACATGATGGGGGCAATATGAGGGGATATGGACATGATGGGAGCAATGTGAGGGGATATGGACATGATGGGGGCAATGTGAGGGGCAATATGGAGATGATGGGGGCAAGTTGGATCTGATGGGGGGCAATATAGAGATGATGAGGGGCAATGTGAGGGGCAATATGGAGCTGATGAGCATTGTGGAGGTGTCCAGTGGAGATGGCAAATCAGGGGGGGGGCTTCAGAATCCTGTGCCTACAGGCTCCTGAGATGTAAATCCAGCCCTGATTATAAGTGTAGGAACCTGAAGTCAGGGTTTGAGAGATATAGGGATTCAAAGTCCCCCCCTCTCTCCCCTTCTCCTGATGTCAGCGTCTAGCTGACAGCAGGAGATCCCAGTCCGAGGACCGGCAGATGACTCTGCAGCAGAGCTGAAATCGCATTACTTAAAAAGAATTACTTCTTTTGGAAAGGTCTACAAAGTATATTTCCAAACCAGGCACACTTTGTAGACCTTTCCAATGAAGTAGTTCTTTTTAAATAACGTGATTTCAGCTCTGCTGCCGGGCCTCCTCGAGTCGTATGACTCTAATCTCCTGCTGTCAGCTTTACAGCTGACATCAGGAGAAGGGGAGGGAGGGGGGAACTTTGAATCCCTATATCTCTCAAACCATAGTGGTCTGAGAGATAGGGTTTGTTGCACTTAGTTTATTATCTTCAGCTCTACAAAACTAGAAATCATTTTTTGGGACATTACTGTCCTTTTAAAGGGATAGTAATACTTCGTTTTATCTTTATTTTATTTTGTAGGCATTAAAAAAAAACAAAGAACAATATAAGTCTTATCTCTCAAACCTTTATGGTTTGAGAGATATTCACAAGCAAAGTTTCCCCTCCCGCCCCTTTTACCTAGTGTAAGCCATCTCTTCTCAGATGTGGAATCCAGTCCATAGACCAGACAGATAACAGAAGGGGACAATCTTCTTCCTATGAGAACAATGAAAGCCCTGCCCCCCTTGGCACGTTTTTCAGGTTTTTCCCTTATCTTAATTGAAGATTGTCCCTCTCTGCAGTCTACCTGGGCACCTCCCTTCTGATCTGCTGAGCAGTGTTACATCAGTAAAAGGGGTGGGAGGGGGATACTTTGTCATTGAATTATTTTTGAACTACAACTGTGACAGAATTGAAATAACACTCTCCAAAGTCCAAATACTATGATGATTAATTAGAGCTGCTTTTATTATGAAGCATTACTATCCCTTTAAGTGTTCAGTATTTATTCCCTTTATGCCTTGTGCATGTTTACACGATTCCTGTGGTGGTTTCCCCTCTGATTGTTTCCACTTTCATTTTTAAAGGGGAACTAACATCTCCTAACACTAACCCCTCATTTACCTTACGATGATCAGAAAATCCTAATGGCCCTTATGAATTTTGCAGTTGTACCCTGGTTCAGGAGATAACATCTTCAATCAGTCCTGTATGTCACGTCCACGGACGCAGCCTCGCAGTTGCTGGCAAAAGCAATGCGTTAGAACTCATGTCTTTCATCACTACTGGACTAAAAACGGCTTCCACAAATGAATTCATTCGAGTCAATGGGAATTTGGGGAATGCTTATTATTTTGCCCTATGGTACATTTGGTTTCCTCCCGAGTTACTCCAATTCTTCCTAAGGTATCTGCCTCACTGATTTCTTATCCCCCCCCGGAGTATAAATTGATGGGCTGCCAAACTGCAGGTAGGAAGGAGGCCCAGAGGGCGCTGGGCATTGTTTGGGTGAACGAGGCAGAAGTTAATTGGAAGGACAGGGTGCTTTGGTGTGATGACTTCTCCAGCGATCCCTGGATTCTGTCTATTTGCCTTATAACCCAGCGGGTCTCGGTGCGGCGGCCCTGTCGGCTCCAGCTGCTCTGCTCTTCGTTTACAGTGTAATTGTTCATTTCAGGGGTTACAAAGCACCTGAACCATCTGTACTCGCGACAACCGTCATCGGTGTCCTCGTCGCGCGGAGCAGAGAACAACCTTTGTCTTTTTACACAATGGAGCTGGAAATACATTTTATTTATATCGCATTTGCTTTTCATTCAAACATCTTTATAAAGACTGAGGTTCCTGTGGTGGATCAACCTTTCCTATGAACTTCAGGGGACACACACACACAAAAAGAAATGCGCTCATTAACCCATTAAGTGCCAGAGGGGTTTGTAATGCAATGAAAGGATTAACCCTTTTTGTATTACCCCACCTCCGCTAGCAATGAAAAGGTTAATTCTTTGAGTGCCAAAGGAGTGCGCAATGCATTGAATAACCTTATGACACTGAAAGGGTTAAAGGGACAGTAACACTTCATATGTAAAATATATATATATTATAGAGATTATCCCCTGAGTAAAGCAATGGCACGTCCGGTGCCGAAAGGTGTTTTATTCAAAAGACTAGTTGAACAGCCCGTTACACAGGCCACAGTGCCACTGCCACCCGGTTGCGGTGCAGTCACGCGCAGTAGAGACTGTCCGCACCGCAACTGATACAGAGCTGGACGCTCCTTCGGAGCGCCCAGCTCTGTATCAGCCCCGGCACGGGCAGTCTCTACTGCGTATGACTGCAGCACACGCAGCAGTGTGTACTGCGCATGTCGCGGCGTTACACACAATTTAGCGAATTATTATATAGGCTATTGGGGCTCAAACTTGATTTTTTTAGGTGCAGTATAACAATGTCCTGAAATGTCACAGTGGCGCTGTTGCTACACCATGCTATGGACAGCTCTGGTCAACTGACCATAAACCTTTATAGGATGGTGTAGAACAGCGCCACTGTAACATTTCAGGCCATTGTTATACTGCACCTAAACAAATTCGAGTCTGAGCTCCAATATCCTATATTATAATTTGCTAAGTCGTGCCCAGTAGAGGCGGCTGCGCTCGCTGCAGTCATTCGCAGTACTCACTGCCAACCAACACTGGCGGCGCTGCAGACATGTGCAGTACTGACTGCCAGAACGAGCTGCTGCTGATACGGAGCGGGGAGCTACGAACTCGGACTGGAGTCCTCTCTGCACAAACCTTCCTGGGACCACTTGGTCCCAGGTTGGTGCTCAGAGAGGACCACGGTCTGAATTTGGAGCGCCCCGTTCCGTATCAGCAGCAGCTCGTTCGGGCAGTCAGTACTGCGCATGACTGCAGCGCCGCCAGTGTTGGCCCATGTACACCGGCTCTAAAACTAGTCTTTGAATAAAACATCTCTCAGATGTAGGAGTACTATTGCTTTACTCAGGGGGATAAACCCAATAATATATATTTTACTGTATATGAAGTGTTACTATCCCTTTAACCCCTTCAGTGCCAGAGGCTCGGGCCATTTTCTGAACCCTGCAGGCCAGACACTTTTTCAACATTTTTGCTATCCTTCCGTTTAGGCTTGATTTCCTCTGGGGATTTTTAGTTACATATGGAAAACTATATATTGTTTTTTTCAGAACGAATTGAGCTTTCTCGTGATACCTTACATGAAGAGAATTTTACATCGTGCAAAAAGCTATGATGTCATAATGACAAAAAAAAGTGAAAATTTACTCATTTTGCTAAAATCACATACTATGTATCAAAAATATTTACCTTGATTGAAAAAGTTTCAATTATTTGAAAAAGCCCAGAGTCCCCCGAGTAAAAAAATACCAAATTTGTATAGTTTTACCCAAGTCCAAGGCTAGCGTAGAGCCCTGAATCACCAGCAGCGCAAAATGACATTTTCAACTTTACAAACTAAAATGCACATTCTAGGGTTTTTGTGGTAAAACTACCCTAAAACAGTGGAATAACTATATAAAACTATATATTTCTGAAAAGTAGACAACCTGCCGCATCTAATGAGGGGTAACTTGCCTTCTTGCCCCAAGCCTGA
>CM074727.1:13317662-13324074 GCA_037306005.1 Rhinophrynus dorsalis | reverse complement strand
TTTTGAAAGAAGACAACCTGCCGCATCTAATGAGGGGTGAATTGCCTTCTTACCCCAAGCCTGTTGTGCCCAAATGCTTCAGAAGGTGGCACTATAGGAAAAAAAATGGCATTTTCTTACATTTCTGCCCCCTTCATCTGTATGGAAATCTGTGAAAACCATGGAATTTCCAACTGTATTCATTAGCTAGTGCTCTTAGGAGAAAAATGACACCTCATTGGTATGAGTTCCCCTACCTTAGTGGGCGCTACAAGTACCAAACTACACCTATTGCAGCCACTAATTTTTCTAACATTTTCTCAAACATTACTTGTCTGTAGAAAAATGGTTATAACAACTAGAGAAGTGAAGAAAGGCTACACAAACCATACCATTTTTGAAAGAAGACAACCTGCCGCATCTAATGAGGGGGTGAATTGCCTTCTTACCCCAAGCCTGTTGTGCCCAAATGCTTCCAGAAGGTGGCACTATAGGAAAAAAATGGCATTTTCTTACATTTCTGCCCCTTCATCTGTATGGAAATCTGTGAAAACCATGGAATTTCCAACTGTATTCATTAGCTAGTGCTCTTAGGAGAAAAATGACACCCCATTGGAATGAATCGACATACCTTAGGGGTGCCAGAAAAGCATAACTACACCTACCTGTTTGCTTCTTCGAAAATGGCTGCTTGTACTAAAATGTTCATAAACTGTTAGAGACATGATGGAAAGGTATAAAAGGTATACCATTTTGGAAAGTAGACATTCTCCCGCATCAAATGAGGGGTCACTTGCCTTTCTACCCCTGGGCTGAAGTGCACAAATATTTCCAAAAGGTGGCGCTATGGGAATAAATACATGTTTTTTTTTACATTTCCACCACTTCAAAGATACTAAAATCTTTGAAAACCATAACATTTCCTGCTGTATTCAGTACCTGCTACCAACATGAGAAAAATGGTAGCCCATTTGTGTGGCTTAACATACAATATGTTGGTGCTAGGAACACGTACGTAAACCTGACACTTTTGTTTCTTAAATTATCTGCTTGCACTAAAATGGTTATAACCATAATAGATATGCAGGAAAGGTAGAAAACAATGCCATTTTGGAAAGAAAACAACCTGACGCATCTAATGAGGGGTCACTTGCCTTCATACCCAAAGGCTGGCATGCACAAATGCTTCCAGGAGGTGGCGCTAATGAAAAAAAAGGCATTTTTCTTACATTTCTGCCCCTTCAAATGTATGGAGCTCTGTGAAAACCATGGAATTTTCAACTGCATTTGTTAGCTAAAGCTCTTAGGAGTCAAACGACACCCCATTGGTATGAGCTGAACTATCTTAGGGAGTGCTAGAAGTAGAAAACTACACCTACTACAAACTGATGTTTCTAACATTTTCTCAAACCTGACTTGCCTCTATGAAAATGGCTATAACACCTTCAGAGTGAAGAAAAGGTAGATAAACTATACCATTTGGAAAGAAGACAACATGCCGCATCTAATGAGGGGTCACTTGCCTTTTTACCCCTAAGTTAGTTGGCACAACTATTTCCAGAATGTGGTGCTACAGGAAAAAAACCAAACATTTGTTTTACACATCAGTCACTTCAAAGATACTAAAATGGTTCAATGGCGTGGGATTTCCTAGGAGGACTTCTTGCCAGCCTAAGAAAAATGGTACCCCACTGCTGTGGGTTGACATACCAATTTACACTACAGGAGCGTAGCTACCAGTGAAACAGGAATGGGAAAGCAAACAGTGTATGTGTGATTTTAATGGCTAACAAATGAAAGAAGCTAGGGCGTCAGCCAGTGTACTCGCGGACCTGTGACTACCAGTGTAACAGTGTGGGAGGGTGAGGGATTAGGCAGTGTGTGTGGGTATGAGCAGAGGAGGAAGGATGGTGGAGATGGTGCGGCAGTGTCTGAGAGTGTGTATGGGAGATCTGTGACTACCAGTGTGCACTGTATGTCCCCCTCATACAAAGTTTGATTCCCAGCCTGAATCTAGTGCATACTGGTACTTTGAGTCTACCAATAGGCAGTGGAAACAGGCTGGGGGTCAGGCTGGGGAATGGGACTGCCAGTTGGCTGTGGAACCAGGCAGGGGAATACGGTACGTGTGTGTGTGTGGGGGGGGAATCGGAGGCATTTTTTGTGCATGCCACAAGGGTGCCCAATGCACTGCAAAGCAATGCGTTGGACCCTCTGTTGCATACAAAGAGGTTTTTTTTTTTAATTATTATTTTGTATTCATACCTCGTTGGGGAGGCGGTGTCAGGAACATTCCTGGTGTCCCCCATCCAGGTCTAAAAACAGAATAATAAAAAAAAAAAAAAAGTGTGTGTGTGTGTGTGTGTTACAGGGGGTCCAACGTATTGCAAAGCACTGCGTTGGACCCCCCCTGTGGCACGTGCATTTTTTGGGGCTTTTCCCCCAATATTTTTGTGTAGACCTCGTTGGGGGCATCAGAACCCATACAATGAGGTCTAAATAAAAAATAAAAGGGGAAAAAAAATAATCCTTTGGGTGCCACAGGGGTGTCCAATGGATTGCAAAGCAATGCATTGGGCCCCTGTAGCACACAAAGGGTTAATTTTTTTATCGATACTTTGTATTCAGATGGCCACCAAACAAGCTCTGATCACAAAGTAATGATAAAAAGTCCTGTGTGTGTGCCACAGGAAGGGGGTCTTCATTGAACCCCTATCCCAGTGGCACACACAGGGTTAAATTTATTTATTTTTTTTATTATATACCTGATTGAGGGGCATCAGGACCCCCTGATCCCTCCCCAATGAGGTCTTAGTAAAAAAAAATATATATGTCCACAAACGGAGTGACCCTGTGAGTGCCACAAGGGTCTCCAGCGCATTGCAAAGCAATGCATTGGATCCTTGTGGCACTCAGAGGGTTAATTTTTTTTACTATCATTACTTGGTAATCAGAGCTTGTTGGGGGGCCATCAGGACCTGATGACCCCCCCAACAATCTCTGATAACAAAGTAATGATAAAAGCCCTGTGTGTGCCGCAGAAGGGGGGCTGCATTGCCCCCCCCCCCCGTGGCACACACAGGGTTCATTTTTTTTTTTTTTTTACTTTTTTTTTTATTATAGACCTCATTGAGGGGTATACAAACCCCCCTGATCCCCCCCCAATGAGGTCTTACCAAAAAAAAAAAAAGTTATTAAAAAAAGTTTCCCTGTGAGTGCCACCGGGGTCTCCAGCGCATTGCAAAGCAATGCATTGGACCCTTGTGGCACTCGGAGGGTTAATTTTTTTTTTATCATTACTTTGTAATCAGAGCTTGTTGGGGGGCCATCAGGAGCAATCCTGATGGCCCCCCAACAATCTCTGGTTACAAAATAATGATAAAAGCCCTGTGTGTGCCACAGGAGGGGGGGGTGCATTGGACCCCCACCTGTGGCACACACAGGGTTAAAAATTTTTTTTTCTCTTTTTTTCCAATTATAGACCTCATTGAGGGGCATCAGGATCCCCCCTGATCCCCCCAATGAGGTCTTTAAAACCCCCCCCCCCCCAAAGAATTGACCCTGTGAGTGCAACAGGGGTCTCCAGCACATTGCAAAGCTGGGACCCTGTGGCACTCACAGGGTTACTTTAACGTAATTTTTTTTTTTTTTTTTTTTTTTTTATATGCTTTTCAGACCTCGTGGGGGACATCAGGACTCCTCCTGGTGTCCCCCCAGTCATTGATCTCCCAGCCGATAGGCTGGGAGATCAATGATGCGACCGCAGGAGAGCAAGAGCTCTCCTGCCCTTCACTCCTACCACCGGTAGGAGTGAACAGGATCGGGGAAACTTCCCTAACGTCATCGGTGACCATGTCACCGATGACGTTTGGAGGATTCCCCCGGTCCCGCCCACTCCTACCCGGAAGTTCGGGTAGGAGAGGGGGGGAAGGAGAAACTCCGTTTCTCCTTTTTCTTTATTGATCTCCCAGCCCGATCGGCTGGGAGATCAATAACTGGGGAGGCATGAGGAGTGATCCTCATGCCTCCCCATGAGTGCCAGGGGCTTTTTTTTTTTTAATGCGGCCACTGCATGCCGGTTATACCGGCTCATGCAGTGACCGCATTTCTCTCTTACGCCGTACGAGCGTGGCACAGCAGGTACAGCTGTGTCCACTCGTACGGCGTAAGTAGCTGGCACTCTAGGGGTTAAGTGTCAGCGAGTGGAGGTAATGTCGGGCTAAGACAGGAAGTGCCTGCACCCTTTAAGTGCCAGAGAGGTACACAACGCATTGCTCTGGACAGGTACTGGATTTTAGGAATGTGTTTGCTCTATTGAGTGAGAATAAATGTACAAGTTCTCATTTCATTCGAAGTGAAAATAATTGTGGAGTAAATTAACCTTTGAGTGCCAGAGGGGTACGCAAAGCAATGGCGTTGCGTACCCCTCTGGCACTCAAAGAGTTAAGAAATGCGAATAACACACTAATCTTTTGTTCTAGGCGCGTGATTCTGGGGCAAACCAACTGCGGGCACTGTAAGGAAAAAATAAAAAGATCCATTGACCAAAAAGGAGCTTTTAACCCCTAGAGTTCTAGCGTGGTCACTAACATATTGCAATGCAATGTGTTGGAATATATATATATATACTAGCAACATGGGTCTGCGTTGCCCGTCATGTTATGACCATTGGGCGCACGTGTTTGAAATGCAGACACACTGATAAACAAGGACATATGCAGCATACAGGCAGACACATACCATACATCCCAAGTGTCCCTCTTTGAGGGCCAAATCCCTCTGTCCCTCTTTCCCACCCTGTTGTCCCTCTTTTTAGGAGGTCAGACTGTGTGCAGGGCCGGTTCCACCTATAGGCGAGGTAGGCGCCGGCCTAGGGCGCACACGTACTGGGGGCGCGGGCATGCAGCGGAGAAGAGGTGCGCCCGCACACACCAGCCGGGAACCACAACACAGTCAGGTCTGTGTCGCTACTGTGCTCCCTCATCTGGTCAGATCTTTAGTAATGCAGAGCTCGCTGGGAGTCATGATCTCCCGCCGCGCTCTCCATTACTGAAGAGAAGACTGCGCGGGAGATACAGGTATGTGATGGGGGGCAAGTTTGGAGCTGAGGGGGCATAGTGGAGCTGAGGGGGGCAAGTTGGAGCAGATGTGGGGCAAAGTGGAGATGATGGGGGCAAGTTGGAGCTGTTAGGGGAAAGCTGGAGCTGAGGGGGCATAGTGGAGCTGGTGGGGGCAAGTTGGAGATGATAGGGGCAAGTTGGAGCTGATGAGGGTCAAAGTGGAGCTGATGAGGGTTCAAAGTGGAGCTGAGGGGTGGGCAAGCTGGAGCTGAGGGGGGGCAAGTGGAGCTGAGGGGGGGCAAGTGGAGCTGAGGGGGGGCAAAGTGGAGCTGGTGGGGCAAGTTGGAGCGGATGGGGGGGGCAAGTTGGGAGTGGATGGGGGCAAGTTGGAGCTGCTGGGGGCATAGTGGAGCTGATAGTGGAAAGTTGGAGCTGAGAGGGCATAGTGGAGCTGGTGGGGGCAAGTTGGAGCGGATGGGGGGCAAAGTGGAGCTGATGGGGGTAAGTTGGAGAGGATGGGGGGCAAAGTGGAGCTGATGGGGGTAAGTTGGAGCTGAGGGGGCAAAGTGGAGCTGAGGGGGCAAAATGGAGCTGGTGGTGGCACGTTGGAGCTGATGGGGGCAAGTTGGAGTTTGATAGGGGCAAAGTGGAACTGGTGGGCCAAAGTGAAGCTGATAAGGGGCAAGTTGGAGCTGGTGGGGGGCATCTCTTACAGGCATCTCCAGAACAGGGGGCAGAGTGGCTCAGGGGGCAGAGAGAGGACAATCATGAAAAGAGGTTGGGTATAAGTAGGCAGGGTATAAAGGGGTGGGACACAAGAGGCGGAGCGAAATGGGCGTCACAATTAGGTTTTGCCTAGGGTGGCAAAAATCCTTGCACCAGCCCTGACTGTGTGGTTGTGTATTACTTTGCTCTACAGCAATAAAGCAATAAAATTCAGTATATGTGTTTATACATTAGTCTGTGCAAATAAAATACTTTGGTCTTGAACTAAATCATTTATTCAGTTACATAAATAGCCAGTAATAGGTCATGAAATAACCTAAAAAATTCTTACTAATGCCCCGCCCACCAGCCAACACCCCCAATAATATCACCTAAAACTAACGTGTCCCTCTTTGGCCCTGTGAAATGTTGGGAGGTATGCACATACATAGTGAGCGGCAGAGACATGCAAAAACACATGTACACACAGACACACTGGAGGATGCACACATGGACACACATATGTAACAGAGATGTACACACACAGACACGCAACATATATGAGCAGAAACACATGTGCTCATGAGTTGTGTACCCCTCTGGCACGCAAAGGGTTAATGTATAGAGAGGCATGTCAGAGTTAAATAGCAGTGGGAAGTGTGTTCATA
>CM074727.1:13227662-13310162 GCA_037306005.1 Rhinophrynus dorsalis | reverse complement strand
TAGGAAGGACAGGGTGAGGAACAGGAGAAGCGGGCAGGAAGTGGAGGGAAAAGGGTGGAAAGGAGGAGAAGTGGGCAGGAAGCGGGAAGAATAGGGTGGGTAGTAGGGGAAGTGGGTGTGGAATGGGAGGAATGGGGCGGGAAAGAGAAGTGGGTGGGAAGGACAGGGTGAGGAACAGGAGAAATGGGCAGGAAGGGGAGGGAAAAGGGTGGGAAGGAGGAGAAGTGGGCAGGAAGTGGGAGGAACAGGGTGGGTAGGAGGAGAAGTGGGCAGGAAGTGGGAGGAACAGGGTGGGTAGGAGGAGAAGTGGGTGGGATATGGGAGGAACAGGGTGGGAAGGAGGAGAAGTGGGCGGAAGTAGGAGGAACAGGGTGGGAAGGGGGAGAAGTGGGCGGAAGTAGGAGGAACAGGGTGGGAAGGGGGAGAAGTGGGCGGAAGTAGGAGGAACAGGGTGGGTAGGAGGGGAAGTGGTTGGGAAACGGGAGGAATGGGGTGGGAAGGAGGAGAAGTGGGTGGGAAGGACAGGGTGAGGAACAGGAGAAATGGGCAGGAAGTGGAGGGAAAAGGGTGGGAAGGATGAGAAGTGGGCAGGAAGTGGGAGGAACAGGGTGGGTAGGAGGAGAAGTGGGTGGGAAATGGGAGGAACAGGGTGGGAAGGAGGAGAAGTGGGCAGGAAGTGGGAGGAACAGGGTGGGTAGGAGGAGAAGTGGGTGGGAAATGGGAGGAACAGGGTGGGAAGGAGGAGAAGTGGGCAGGAAGTGGGAGGAACAGGGTGGGTAGGAGGAGAAGTGGGTGGGAAATGGGAGGAACAGGGTGGGAAGGAGGAGAAGTGGGCGGAAGTAGGAGGAACAGGGTGGGAAGGAGGAGAAGTGGGCGGGAAGTAGGAGGAACAGGATGTGAAAGGGCACTAGAAACTCCCCACCACTGGAGAATCACCCTCTGTCCCCGGAGACCCGGTAATTCACTGCAAAAACTGTCTCTGGGCAGATGTGGAGCCTTCCCAGGTACGGACAGACCCCACATGAATCCAGCTTAGATTTAGGGTTTACTTCTCCAGGAAGGTGTAATGGTTACTGCTTGTAACATTGTTCTTAATTATGAGATATCCAGTACATAAATCATAAACTATATTTAAGTGACAGACTGGAAGCAGGGTAAAAGCTTATAAATGTGAGTTCCCATTAACCCCTGGACTGCCAGAGATATAGCCAATGCGTCTTGAAGCAAAGTGTGGACACCACTCTGGCACACAAAGGGTTAAACTACAATCTACGCTATAATGAAGATATCTTTTCTCAAAAAATATCTATTTCTTTTCTTTTTTTTTTAGACAATGAGAAAGGCAAATGCTATTTATCCAAGGACATCTCTGAGTTACCTTGATTACCATCACAGCCTCTAGTACGTGGTATTTTTAGAATGAGTTCACCTGAATGTGTTGGTACAGACTGTTCTTGGCGTGTCCATACGTGTGAAGCAGGAGGGTAGGGCAGGCAGCCAATCAGATTCCATGGCACTCCAGTCACGTCTCCGCAGAGAGATGCACAGCTGGGTCTATGTCCTGACCGCCACCCTCATCCATCACACCGAATTCTCACACTCGGCAATACCTGATCTCACTTGTCCAATGGAAGATCTTAACCCTTTAATAGTAATGGTTCACAATGAAAACAGCTTCATAGTATTTGGGCCATGGAGACTGTTATTTCAGTATTGTCAGAGTTGTAGTTCAAGAGTAATTGAGTGATAAAATATCCCCCTCCCACCCCATTTAGTGATGTAACACTGCTCACCTCAGAGCAGCAAGACTGTCTGGATGGATCACAGAGAGGGACAATCTTCAGTGATCATAAGGGAAAACCTGAAAAACCTGTCAAGGGGGCAGTAAGAAGATTGTCCCTTGCTGCGACCTGTTCGGTCAAGAAACCAGATTCCACATCTGAGGGGAGGTGGCTTACACTAGGTAAAAGGGATGGGAGGGGGATACTTTATCATTCAATTACTCTTGAACTACAACTCTGACAGTACTGAAATAACACTCTCCATGGCCCAAACACTATGAAGATTAATTGGAGCTGTTTCTGTGAAATGTTACTATCCCTTTAAGGTTCTTTCTCAAATTAACATTATCCAGAAGTTCCTAGTTAAAGTTCCCCAAACATTAACTCCACTGCGCTCCTATTGCTGAGGGCATTGATGACCTCACATTTGATATCTCATTAATTTTATAAGATCTGCAAAGCATGGGGAGGTGAGGTTATCTACAAAATATAAGGGCAGTTATCTGACAAGCCTGGGGGTGGAGTTATCTGACAAGCCTGGGGGTGGACTTATCCGAAAAGTATAGGGGTGGAGTTATCTGGCAAGCCTGGGGGTGGAGTTATCTGCAAAGTATAGGGGTGGAGTTATCTGGCAAGCCAGGGGTGGAGTTATCTGCAAAGTATAGGGGTGGAGTTATCTGACAAGCCTGGGGGTGGAGTTATCTGTAAAGTATAGGCGTGGAGTTATCTGACCAGCTGGGGGTGGAGTTATCTGCAAAGTATAGGGGTGGAGTTATCTGACAAGCCGGGGGGGTGGAGTTATCGGACAAGCCTGGGGGTGGAGCTATATGCAAAGCCTAGGGGTGGAGTTATCTGAGAAGCCTGGGGGTGGCGTTATCTGCACATCATGGGGTGGCATTGTCGGCAAAGTGTTGGGGGTGGAGTGAGCTGCAAATCGTGGGGAGGTAATGTTATCTGCAAAGCATGAGGGTGGTTTCCCCCTGCCTCCTCAGCCAAGTGTATTTCATCAAGTTCATCTCCCCCTCCATTCCATTGTACTGACTGCAGGGATATCCGGTCTGACTTTAATCATGCGGCTCTGCAGCAGAGCCGCAATCGCGTTAGTGACAATAATTATTTCACTGAAACGGTCTTCTACGTGTGCTTGCAAACCAATCACAAACCAAGCACATGTAGAAGACCGTTTCAGTGAAATAATTATTTGTCACTAACGGGATCTCGGCTCAGCTGCAGAGTCGCAAGCCTGTCATACGACAGACTTCCCCTGCAGTCAGTACAACGCTGACTTCAGGGAAGAGGGAACTTTGCCTTCGGTTATCTCTCAAACCATAAAGGTTTGAGAGATTAACCTGGGGGCTATTAAATTAATTTACAAATATGTACAATATAGGGGATAGTAATAATAAAGTATTACTATCCCTTTAAACAAATTGCAGAGTGTCGGAAGCCCCCAAAACTCCCCCACTTCCCTCCTCTTGATTTTCCGTGTAAACAGATAAGTACATAGGCCAGCGTTTCCCGGCGTTAGTCCTCAGGGACACACCAACAATGCATGTCTACAGGATAACCAGGCTTGGTCACAGGAGAGTAAATCAATAACTCAGTCATTGTAATCAATCAACCTGTGATTAACTAGGGCAGGGGCATCCACGTTTTTCCAGTTGTGGCCTCATGATGAGAAATCCATATTTGTGAGGGCCGCATTAATTGTTTTTATTGGTAACAACGGTGAATTACAGCTCGTTAGCTGTTAAAAAATGCTGGATTTTTAGGAGCAGTCAAAAAGCAATACGAAAAAAGTGCAAACATTTTTATTTGTATAAAAGTGCACAGTTAACGCCTTAAAGGGATTGTAATACTTAACTTTAACTTTAATGAATCTTGCAGCTCTTAAAAACCCAAATTAAATTACCCCAGTGCCATCTCTCAAACATTTATGGCTTGAGAGATATCCGCTTTCAAAGTTCCCTCTCCCCTGACGTTAGCGCTCTATCTGACTGCAGGGGAATCCGGTCCCGGGACTGGCAGAGGCACTTCAGAAGAGCCGAGATCGCGTTATTGCAAAAGAAATCTTTCACTGAAAAGGTCTTCTACGTGTACTTGCAAATCAAGCACACTTTGTAGACCATTCCAGTGAAGGATTTCTTTTTCCATAAAGAGATCTCGGCTCTGCTGAAGGGCCTCTGCCGGTCCCGGGACCGGATTCCCCTGCAGTCAGCTAGAGCGCTAACGTCAGGGGAGGGGGAACTTTGAAAGCGGATATCTTTCAAAACTTTATGCCGCTGGGGTCATTTCATTTGTTTTTTAAGAGCTACAAGATGCATTTAAGTTAAATTTAAGTATTACTATCCCTTTAAAATTGATAGTAATGGTCCGGTACAACCTAAACTACGATTGTTCCTTATAGTGTGTACTAACACTCTCCAACGTTGGCAATGTTGATATATCTCTATTTTCTATGAAATTATTTTATAAAGTGTCTCCTCCCGCCCCTGTTTAATATTGTAAGCCGCCTCCGCTCAGAGATGAAATCTGGTAAATCGGACAGGACAGATCGCAGCGAAGGACAATCTTTCTTCTGTCAGTATAAGGAAAACGCTGACCCCTGGAGGAAGGAGGACAGGTTTTTCCTTATAATCACAGATTATCCCTTGTCACGATCCGCTTTCAGCTTTGACGACAGAAGACTAACATAAGTAAAACGGGCGGGAGGGGTAAACTTCATTATATAATTTCACAGAAAATAGAAAGATATCAACATTGCCACCATCACAGAACAAACTATAGACACTATAAGGAATGATCATAGCTTAGGTTAAACTGAAACATTACTAATCCTTTAATGCTAGCGATGATTAATTCAGATCAAGTCAATGAGAATACCTGTATTTAAAGTGATATTAATGTTTCACAAAAAATGCAGCTCCATTTAATCTTCATAGTATTTGGGCAGTGCCAAGGGTTATTTCAGTACTGTCACAGCTGTAGTACAAGAGTAATTGAATGATAAAGTATCCCCCTCCGGCCCCTTTTACTGATGTAACACTGCTCACCTCAGAGCAGCAAGACTGTCCGGATGGATCACACAGAGGGACAATCTTCAGTGATCATAAGGAAAAACCTGAAAACCTGTCAAGGGGGGCAGGGTTTTCCTTATGATCACAGTAAGAAGATTGTCCCTTGCTGAGACCTGTCCGGTCAAGTGACCAGATTCCACATCTGAGGGGAGGTGGCTTACACTAGGTAAAAGGGGCAGGAGGGGGATACTTTATCATTCAATTACTCTTGTACTACAACTCTGACATTATTGAAATAACACTCTCCACGGCCCAAATACTATGAGGATTAATTGGAGCTGCTTTGATTGTGAAACATTACTATCACTTTAACAGAGAACTATTCCCAAACTATCCGATTACATCAGGCAAGTGGTTAGGCCTTACTATCCTGTATGTTCATGGAGGTTATGCACTAAGACGTGATAAAGCATACCTCCTAAAATTTTGAATGGCCAAAGAGGGACACTTTTGTGTTAGGTGATGTGGCTGGGACGTTGCTGGTGGCGGGGCATTACCAAGAATTTTTAGATTATTTCATGACCTATTGTAACCTAATAAATGACTTATAACAAGACCATAGTATTTTATTTACACAGACTAATTAATAAACACATAAACTGAAGTTTAAACAAACATTATTGTGAGTTTTATTGCTGTAGAGCAACATTATACACTTACTATACAGCTCATAAAGTCTGAGGTCCTAAAAAAGAGGGACATCAGGGTGGGAAAGAGGGACAGAGGGATTTGGGTCTAAAAGAGGGACTGTCCCTCCTAAAGAGGGACACTTGGGAGATTTGCATAAAGAGGCGATGAAGCGAAGATGACTTCTCCAGTGTTATCACTTCTCCAATTCCTATGTTATTCTATAGAGTCAACGCACTAAGGTGTGATAAAGAGGTGATAAAGTGGAGATAACTTCTCCAGTGATATCACTTCTCCAGTTCCTATGATATTCTATGGAGCCAATGCACTAAGATTTCTCCAACTCTGGGCTGCATATGTTGGACACCCATGAACTACGGCACCCTTAAAGGGATAGTAATGTTTCATAATAAAAGCAGCTCTAATTAATCATCATAGTATTTGGACCTTGGAGAGTGTTATTTCAATTCTGTCAGAGTTGTAGTTCAAGAGTAATTGAATGATAAAGTATCCCCCTCCCGCCCCTTTTACTGATGTAACACTGCTCAGCCAGATCAGAAGGGAGGTGCCCAGGTAGACTACAGAGAGGGACAATCTTCAATTAAGATAAGGGAAAAAGCTGAAAAACTTGTCAAGGGGGGGGGCAGGGCTTTCATTGTTCTCATAGGAAGAAGATTGTCCCCTGCTGTTATCTGTCTGGTCTATGGACTGCATTCCACATCTGAGAAGAGATGGCTTACACTAGGTAAAAGGGGCGGGAGGGGAAACTTTGCTTGTGAATATCTCTTAAACCATAAAGGTTTGAGAGATAAGACTTATATCGTTCTTTATGTTTTTTTAATGCCTACAAAATAAAATAAAGATAAAACAAAGTATTACTATCTCTTTAAAATCTGAGAACCACCAACATAGGCGATAGGCGGAAACAAGTTATAAAAAGTGGTAAATGCATTTATTTTAGCACAGAATCATATCTTTGTTTGAAATACAAGAGAAAGATTGCGTCAAGGTGAAGATCTCTATCTTTGAATTAAAGGAAGAATGGAAGGTTTCATTCTTGTTAGAAAAAAAGGAACAAAGCATCTGAAGTTCTGAACTTTTAAAAGAAACACTTGGGAATCCATTCAATTAGATTCGATTCTCTGAATATTCTTTTCGCTCGCTGAAAAATTCTAATTACAAGATCTGAAAATCCTGACCCAATAATGGTCTCCCTAGAGCCTCAAACAAATGGCGCTTTCATTATATAAAAGCCTTTTTCTTTGTAAGCTTATAGACCTTAAGGAAAAAGGAAGTCAAGGATTACAAGCAAAGATGTTTCGCATATTTAGGGTTTTATGTGAGATAAAGAGGTGATAAAGTGGAGATATCTTCTCCAGTAATGTCACTTCTCCAGCTCCTACAGTGGAGTAACAATAGGGGTCGCAGGGGTTGCACCTGCGACTGGGCCCGTCACTCTCAGTGGCCCGGCCTCCCCCTGCTACCCCCTTGCCCACAGCACTGCTGATCTCCCGGCGGCCGGTGCTCTAGTAATGCAGAGCGCTGGGAGATGACATCATCTCCCAGCGCTCTGCATTACTAAGAACCGCGCGGGAGCTTGTGTTTCAGACAGAGGTCTGTGCCGAATGAGGCACAGATCTGTCATCTCACACACCGCTAGACCACCAGGGACTCGAGGTAGGAGGAGGGGGGCGGTCAGTAGGGGCATTGTGGAAGGGGCAATGTGGAGAATGAGGAGTACTGTGGAAGGGGCATTGTGGAGAATGAGGGGCATTGTGATGAGGGCATTGTGGAGAAATAGGGGCATTGTGATGGAGGCATTGTGGAAGGGGCAATATGGAGAATGAGGGGCACTGTGGAGATGAAGGGGGACTGTGGAGAATGACGGGCAATGTGGAGATGGGGGCATTGTGAAAGGGGCAATATGGAGGCGGCCAATGTAGTTGAGGGGGGCCAATGTGGTCAGGGGGGGCCCATGGCAATTCTTGCTCCAGGGCCCGGTGGCTTCTAGTTACGCCTCTGAGCTCCTATGTTATTCTATGGAACAATCACTAAGATCTCTCCCACCAGAAAAATCTCAGTCCGTTGGCTCCATAGAATAACATAGGAACTGAAGAAGTGATAACAATGGGGAAGTCATCTCCATTTTATCACACCTTAGTGCAGTGGTTCTCAATCTTTTTTTGCTTGGGGCACCCCTAACACGTAATCTTGAACATTCGGGGCACCCCTAACATATTTAATGTATTTTATCAAGGGCATAATGAAGGGTACAATGCATAAATATACAGTATTATTAGGTCTTATAATCAGAATACCATAACTAAACATATTGTGCATAACAATTTCTATAATTTGGAACTAGAGAAAGTGCAGAGGAGGGCTACAAAACTAGTAAGGGGAATGGAAAGTTTTAGTTATGAAGAAAGGCTAGAAAAGTTAAACTTGTACACACTAGAGAAACGGCATCTTAGAGGGGATATGATAACACTATATAAATATGTTCAGGGCCCATACAAAGGGCTCTCCAAAGACCTGTTCATTAACAGAACAGTACATAGGACAAGGGGTCACCCGCTTAGACTTGAGGAAAGGAGATTTAATCTACAACAGTGGAAGGGTTTCTTTATGGTAAGGACAATAAAGGTATGGAATTCACTGCCTGAAGAGGTGGTGCTATCAAATACATTAGACGCCTTTAAAAAGGGCCTGGATACTTATTTAAAAGAACATAACATAGAGGGCTATGTACGTTAGTATTAGGATTAATATTTTACTTAGGGCTTGTTGATACAGGGAGAAATCTGATTGCCATTTGGAATCAGGAGGGAATTCTCTCCCCCCCCACCCCATTCGGGGCAGAATTTGAAATTGCTGTATTGTTGTGTTTTTTTTGCCTTCTTTTGGATCAACGATGGTAAACAGGAATAGGAAAAGGGTTGAACTAGATGGACGCAAGTCTTTTTTCAACCTAAATGACTATGTTACTATGTATAATTCTTTATTTAAAAATCCATTTTTGTTAGTCTTTATAGAAAACACAGGGCAAGTAAGTTGATGCCCGTGGCACACCAAAGTGCCACGGCATCCTGGTTGAGAATCACTGCATTAGTGCATCTCCCATCTAGTAATATTCATGATTGGTTCAGTATCTCCCATGATGCAATACCTCCTATAATGCCTTGCTACAGTGGAATAACTAGTCATTTGAGGTCACCGGTGCAAACGTCTTTGGACCACCTAACATAAAAATATTTTCCCAGGGTCGTAACTAGAACATACTGAGCCATTGAGTGATGGGTCGACTTCGACGTTGGGCGCTGTGACAACTGCACCCCTCCTGTGGTGTAACAGTGGCCGCCCCCTGCAACCCCTCTGCCTGGCGCCCGCAATCTCCCTCCGGCGCTCTAGTAATGCAGAGAGATGACATCATCTCCCAGCGCTCTGCATTATTAAGAGGACCGCGCGGGAGCTCCAGGGAGGTAGGAGATGGGGGGCATTGTGAAGATTGAAATAACCTGAAATAAAATCCTCAAAAATAATTGCTTCTTTGTATCTAAAAACAACATGCAACCGTATATAAACATTTTATTTTTATTATTTATATATGAAATGTATATATATATAAATATATATAAATATGTATCTGACATGTATCATGCAGGACAAAGAGAGAAATCTCAATGGGCGTTACGCAATAAGGAGTGATAAAGAGGTGATAAAGAGGTGATAAAGTGGAGATAACTTCTCCAGTGATATCACTTCTCCATTTCCTACATTATTCTATGGAGTCTATTCACTAAGATCTCCAGAGCTGAAGAAATCTTAGTGCGTTGGCTCCATAGAATAACATAGGAAATGGAGAAGTGATATCACTGGAGAAGTTATCTCCAGTTTATCACCTCTCAGTTCATAAAGCCCGTGTATTCTTCTTGACAAAATACTTTTTAATCCTTTGAGTGCCAGAGGGGTTGCGTACCCCTCTGGCACTCAAAGGGTTAAATAACTAACGCATGACCTGAATGTAGGAACCTCCCCAGTCCATGAATTCCTGATGTCTTACCGGCTCTGGGTTCCACGGTCCTGTTTGCTGGTTCGTCTATGAACACAAACCGCCCGCCACCAAAATCTCTGGAGTAGTCTGAGAGGTAGAGCAAGGAGGTATAATCAAATGAACCGTACGTCACCTGAGGGCAGAGAGCAATGGGTTAAACCACTGTGTTTATTACATACCACCAACTGCCTGATATATATGAGTGGGGGGAGAGAGAGAGAGAGAAAGGGGGAGAGAGAGGGGGAGGAGGGGGAGAGAGAGAGGGAGGAGGGGGAGAGAGAGGGAGGAGGAGGAGGAGGGAGAGAGAGGGGGTGAGAGAGAGAGAGTGGAGGGGGAGAGAGAGAGGGAGGGAGAAAGTGAGAGGGAGGGGGAGAGAGGGAGGGAAGAGGGGGGAGAGAGAGAGAGGGAGGAAGGGGAAGAGAGAGAGAGGCAGGAGGGGGGAGAGAGAAAGAGAGAGGGAGGAGAGAGAGAGGGAGGAGGGGGAGAGAGAAAGAGAGAGGGAGAAAGGGGGGGAGAGAGAGAGAGAGAGAGAAAGGAAGAGAGAGGGAGGGGGAGAGTGAGAGAGGGGACATAGAGGGAGGAGGGAGAGAGAGAGAGGGAGGGAGGAGAGGGTGGAGAGAGAGAGGGAGGAGAGAGGGAGGAGGGGGAGAGAAAGGGGAGGAGAGAGGGGAGAGAGGGAGGGAGAGAGAAAGAGAGAGAGAGAGAGGAGAGGTTGGAGAGTGAGAGAGAGGGAGGGAGGGTTGCTAGTTAACCCTTTGAGTGCCAGAGAGGTATCCAACACATTGCGTTGCAATGCTTTGGATACCTCTCTGGCACTCAAAGAGCTAATTAGGTATAAAAACAATATAAAATCTCAGGCAGGTCACAAGTGGCCCACGGGCCGCACGTTGGATGTCTATGCTCTAGATGTGTATTTAGCAAAGTATAGTAGATAAAAAAAAAAATCAAGAAAGATAAAATGTCCAGATTTACAGTGATTTGTGAGATGCTGATGTAGCAACCAGATGGCAGTAATGGTGTGTTGTTTGTGTCCCTCATGGTGAGAGGTCGGCTTCAGTGAGTGTTTCACATGGGTGACTATCGCCCTGTATGAATGCACAGAGCTCAGAAAACTGCAGCTGTACTGCTCTCACTCTAGTATACAGTACAGATCTGCACTGAGGCCTATGGGGCGACCACAGGCCTTTCACAAGAAGTATTAAGGGTAGCTGAGATGGTCATTGCAACCTCCGCTGAGTGGCCGAGACACAGAGTCAGCCAGAGATGGATTAAAGCAGAACTTTCATTCAAACTAAAGTGCCCCCCAAATCATTATTCACACAGCAATACGCATTTCAACATACCTCCCAAGTGTCCCTCTTTAGGAGGGACAGTCCCTCTTTTAGACCCAAATCCCTCTGTCCCTCTTTCCCACCCTGGTGTCCCTCTTTTTAGGACATCAGACTGGTGAGGTGGATATATAAGTGTATCACATTGCTCTACAGCGATAAAACTCACATTATTGTTTGTTTAAACATCAGTATATGTGTTTATAAATTAGCCTGTGTAAATAAAATACTTTGGTCTTGTTATAAGTAATTTATTAGGTCACAAAAGGAGGAGTCAATAGGTCATGAAATAGCCTAAAAATACTCGGTAGTGCCCCACCTACCAGCCACGCCTCCGGCAACACCCCCTAAAACACAAGTGTCCCTCTTTGGCAATTTGAAATGTTGGGAGGTATGTTTCAATACTTGTATTATTCTGAATAAGCCCGGAATTTCAGAGAAATCCTACTTGTTTGGAGACTCACCTGCAGGCATCTTGACGTAGAGGAATCTGTGCGTCTGCTCCATTTCTGGAGCAACTCCCATCACCAATCATAGAGGAGAATGGGACGGACAGCGCAGGGGCACAGATGCCTCTTCGGCAAGATGTCTACACTGATGCCTGCTACTGAGTCTCCGAACAAGTTGGATTTCTCAGTAATGCAGGACTTACTCAAGAGAAAACAAATATTGATATGCGTACCGCTATGTGGATAACGATTGGGGGGCACTTTAATTTTAATGAAAGTTCCGCTTTAAGGCTCCATAAGGCCTTAGGCAAGGTACCAAACTGAGGCCCCACATCTCTTGATCCAGTGATTCTGATACAAAGCTCTGAGGTGCTGGCTTTGTGGCTGTAATTTAAGTGGGAGCAACTGGATAGTGCTGGTCTCTTTCAACAAAAGGGGCATGCAACATAAGAGGGGATATACACCAAGGAGTGATAAAGAGGTGATAAAATGGAGATGACTTCTCAAGTGATATCACCTCTCCAGTTCCTAAGTTATTCTATGGAGCCTATGCACTAAGATCTCCAAAGTCAGATAAATATTAGCGCATAGGCTCCATAGAATAACACAGGAACTGGAGAAGTGATATCACCGGGGAAATCATCTCGGCTTTATCACAACATAACCCACAAGATGTTAGTGACGGCACCAGAATGGCCTTTATTTGTGACCCTTCACTTGCAGCCAGAGCCCCTCATATTGCTATGGGTCCTAGGGAGCAGCCTAGTTTGCCGTAATGGATGATGGCATCAGTCAATAGTACGAGACTGATTGCCGCTAGGTTGTCCATCATCATAAGGCAAAGTAGGCACCTGCCTACAGGTGCACGCCACTGAGGGGAGCCTGTCAATGGGATACTTTTCAAAGAAAAAAAAAAAAAATTAAAAATGGCCACCGCGCTGGCTGCTCCGGCGCCCACTCCATGTCGCCCTCACATTGCACCTCCCTGGCAGGAGGTCTGTCCATTTCCTACCTGCCTGGCAGGAGATCTGTTGTCTGTGCCTCCTTTGGTACAGTCAGTCCTGTGGTTGCTGAAGCTCCCTCGTCGGCTCTGTAGGAATGCAGAGCGCTGGGAGATGACATCATCTCCCAGCGCTCTGCATTCCTGAATAGGAGACCGCGCAGGAGCTTCAGCAACCACAGGGCTGACTGTACCAAAGGAGGCACAGACAACAGATCTCCTGCCAGGGAGGTAGGAAATGAACAATGGGAGGGAGGCAGGCAATGTGAGGGCAATATGGAGATGGTGGGGGCAAGTTGGACCCGAAGGTGGGCATTGTGAGGGCAATTTGGAGCTGATGGGGGGGCAATTTGGAGCTGATGGTGGGGGCAATTTGTAGCTAATTGAGGGCAATGTGAGGGTAGCATGGAGCTGATGGGGGCAATGTGGAGCTGATGGAGGGCAATGTGAGGGTAGCATGGAGCTGATGGGGGGGCAATTTGGAGATGGTGGGGGCAATGTGGAACTGATGGGGGGGCAATTTGGAGATGGTGGGGGTAATGTGGAGCTAATGGAGGGCAATGTGAGGGTAGCATGGAGCTGATGGGGGGGCAATTTGGAGATGGTGGGGGCAATATGGAGGTAATGGAGGACAAGTTGGAGCTGATGGGGCAATGTGAGGGCAATAAAGAGATGATGGGGGCAATGTAGACATTAGGAGCATTGTGGAGGTGTCCAGTGGAGATGGCCAGTGGGGGAGTGCTTTAGATTTCTGTGCCTACAGGCTCCTGAGATGTAAATCTGGCCCTGCCTCGTAACAGGATCTGCTGGGGAAAGCATAAGAAGGTGAGTACAGAAAGCAGGTGGCTTTGAAAGTACCCAAGGGGTTAAACCGTACAGCAGTCTGACGGATTGTAATTTGACCCCGCAATGTCACACACACATTGACGCCTTTTGATTTCTGATGACAACTGTAATAGCCTAATTTGTCAGCCAGGGTAACAAGGTTGAGAAATAATCACTCCGCACTTCCTTTCTTCTCCATCAGTGAACACGGGTCGGTAGGACTGGCCCTGCTCAATCTTATTATCTTACGGTCGCCAGGCTGGGACTCCTGAGAAAAAGACGGGGTCTTCAATTGTGGGATGACGATAATGGTCTTATTCATCATGCTAAAGATGTAGCAATACTGGAGCAAAAACCAACTGGGGAACTGAAAATTCACATTTATTTAAAATTGAGCTTTTAACTCACTGAATACTAGAGATCCCCAACGCATTGCGAGGCACCTCTCCAGCACTCTAGGGGTTAATAACCGCATACAACTCAATGGGTATTTACAGGATTTTCACGTCTCCCCCATGATGCAGTTGCTTTGCTCCAGAATTGAATGTGGGCACCTTGATGAATAAGCATACCTGTGTTATTCAGTTCTGCAGTCCCTAGAGGGGACCCCTGTAGTGCAGCTGGGGAATAAAAAAAAAAGACATGATTAGGGTAAAAAAGGGGCAGGACTTACTTGCGGGTGGGGCTTATCACCAGTTGGGTGGGATGTGGGAGGAACTGGGTGTGGAAGTGGGAGGAACAGGGTGGGAAGGAGGAGAAGTAGGCGGGAAGTGGGAGGAACAGGGTGGGAAGGAGGAAAAGTGGGCAGGGAGTGGAAGGAACAGAGTGGGAAGGAGGAGAAGTGGGAGGAACAGGGTGGGAAGGAGGAGAAGTAGGCGGGAAGTGGGAGGAACAGGGTGGGAAGGAGGAAAAGTGGGCAGGGAGTGGAAGGAACAGAGTGGGAAGGAGGAGAAGTGGGAGGAACAGGGTGGGAAGGAGGAGAAGTGGGAGGAACAGGGTGGGAAGGAGGAAAAGTGGGAGGGAATGGAAGGAACAGAGTGGGAAGGAGGAGAAGTGGGCAGGAAGTGGGAGGAACAGGGTGGGAAGGAGGAGAAGTAGGCAGGAAGTGGGAGAAACAGGGTGGGAAGGAGAAGAAGTGGGCAGGAAGTAGGGGTGCACCGAAATGAAAATTTTGAACCGAAACCGAAACGTCAGGATGCACTTGGCCGAAAACCGAAACTTACTTTTTTTAGTTTATAGGGCTAACAAAAGAAACAAAAAATATAGTAGAGCAAGTGCACATGGCACAGTGAAAGTGAAAGTCCCATGAGCTGAAGGTTACCAACTTGCCTGGAAAAAAGTGACCTTTCCAATCCATTGCGATTACATTATCCGCAAGTCCCATTTTTACTGATGCGTCTCACACACACACACACCAACATACATATATATATATACACACACACACACATATCCAGACAGGGCTGGTGCAAGGATTTTTGCCACCCTATGCAAAACTTCCTTTTGCCGCCCCCTTTGGCTAGTCCCTCCCCTAGTGTCCCGCCCCTTATGCACCACATTAGGTTCCAGAATTGGAACCCCATCTGAGAAGCCTCTCCAATCTCCTCTCGCCTTGACAACGCCAGTGGCGACCTCACTTCAGCCAGGGTGCCGGCTCTGCAGAAGTAAAAGTCCTACAGGGTATACTGATTACAGCAGCCCCTCGCTTACTGCTTACCCGGGCAGTGGGCATTCTGTCATTAAAATAGGATGGTCCATGGCATGTGCATTGTATGCCTGCAACGCTCCTTGATGGTGGAATGAGGAGGCTTTCTATGCACTCGCTCTTTTCAGAGCGATGCCTCTCTCTCTCTCTTCCCATAGCCGCCTAGGTGCATGCAGCTCTGCAAGTCTGCGACTCTGCCAGGCTGCTCCCCTGTAGATGTGCGCCTAGGCCGGCGCCTATCTTGCCTATAGGTGGCTCCGGCCCTGCATCCAGAGTGCATGTTATCTTCCGAACAAATCCTTCAGTGCTACTAAGAGGTTGGTATTTGTAGTCTGTAAGTGCAATACCCTTAGCAGATGAAAAAATACTGCTTGCTAAACAGGTCTACAAGTGCCAGGGTGCATTGCTTTAATATAACTTTACTCTAAAATATACAACACAGTAAAACACTGTATGAATTAAAATATCAAACTAAATATGCAGTGTCCTGCAAAATAAATGGTCTGTAGCCTATAACAAGTTCTATGGACAAAGCTGTAAGTCCGTTAAGTGCATGGACCACAGTTTGCACAAAGTATAATTTTGCAAAATGACAGGAGAGATCTATACTGTATTTTTATGGGTATCGTTTGTATGTATTTACTTTATTAATAAACTAATTTATTTTTACTGCCAATATCTGTGTACATTAGTGTATTAGGATCTGATATACATATTTATATCCTAGCCGAAATTAGTGTTCTTCTTTCACAGTGCTTGCCGGTTACATTTATTCATTTATATTTATTTTAATGATTTTGGGGACCGAGCGCCATTTTCTCCATAGAGAAGGTTTTGCTCGTTATGTTCAGTCAGTGTCCTCACTTCTGCAGCATGTTCCCTGAACGTTATAGTCCTCCATTTTTAAAGTTGCTATCTTGACTTTACTACAAGTCCCATCATCCTTACCTTGCCCGGTGCCGAACATAGCTTTGTTTAAGAGCTAGAGAGAGTCGTGAATGAGCGCTGCCCCGCTTTCTACCCTGCTTTGCAAGCAGAATACGGGGCGGGGAGAGAGAGTGAGGTAGCGCTCATTCACTGCTCTCTCTAGCACTCAAATAAAGCTATGTTTGGCACCAGGCAAGGTAAGGGTGATGGGACTTGTAGTAAAGTGAAAATAGCAACTTGTAAAGTGTAACTATAACGTTCTGGGAGCATGCAGCAGAAGTGAGGACACTGAGTGAACATAACGAGGCTCTGACGGTTCAGGGAGAAATGAGAGAGCTTCCCCCGTTTCGTCCATTTTTTTATTTCGGCTTTTTGCTGAAAATGCCACTTTCAGCTACCGAAATTTCGGTGCACCCCTAGCAGGAAGTTGGAGGAACAGAATGGGAAGGAGAAGTGGGCGGGAAGTGGGAGCAACAGGGTGGGAGGGAGAGGAAGTGGGTGGGAAGTTGAAGGAACAGGCTGGGAAGGAGAGGAAGTGGGCGGGAAGTGGGAGGCACAGGATGGGAAGGAGAGGAAGTGGGAAGAACAGGGTGGGAATGAGGAGAAGTGAGCGGGAAGTTGGAGGAACAGGGTGGGAATGAGGAGAAGTGAGCGGGAAGTTGGAGGAACAGGGTGGGAAGGAGGAGAAGTGGGTGGGAAGTGGGAGGAACAGGGTGGGAAGGAGGAGAAGTGGGTGGGAAGTAGGAGGAACAGGGTGGGAAGGAGGAGAAGTGGGAGGAACAGGGTGGGAAGGATGAAAAGTGGGTGGGAAGTAGGAGGAACAGGGTGTGAAGGAGGAAAAGTGAACAGAGTTTAATCAGAAACTCCCCACTGTCCCCTGAGACGCGGTAATCCACTACAAAAATCAGAGTCTCTGGGGCGGATCCGCAGAGTTCCCAGTTTGGAAACCAGGGGACAAACAACCTTGCCTGTATAAAGTCAAACTGGAGCAGTTTTGGGGCAAATCAACCATTTAAATCAATGGGAATGTTTGTTTGTCCCCTGTGGGACAAAACCGTGTGGGACAAAGCCCCAAAAGGGTTAAGTTATGTCTACATAAGAGATGTAGTTCCATACCTCCCAACATTTCAAATTGCCAAAGAGGGACACTTGTGTTTTAGGGGGTGTTGCTGTGGGCGTGGTTGGTGGGTGGGACGTTACCGAGAATTTTTAGGCTATTTCATGACCTATTGATACCTCCTTGTGTAACCAAATAAATGACTTATAACAAGATCTAAGTATTTTATTTACACAGACTAATTTATAAACACAGATACTTATGTTTAAACAAACAATAATGTGAATTTTATTGCTGTAGAGCAATGTGATACACTTACATACAAACCATGCAATCCGATCTCCTAAAAAGAGGGACCTCAGGGTGGGAAAGAGGGACAGAGGGATTTGGATCCTAAAGAGGGACACTTGGGAGGTATGTAGTTCTGGAGCAAATCAACAATTAAACATGACCATTCACTTTTGAATGCTAAAGAGGTCTCCCACATATTGCGTAGCGATCTCTAGCACTGAAGGGGTTAAAAGTCACATTTTCATTGATGCAGATTTGGGACGGTTTGCCCCAGAATTACAACTATTTTCTTTAGTAAATCATCTTCAGTATTTCTCTGATGCCAATTACTATTGAGGATTGAAATAACGAACTGTGCCAGGCTTGATTGCCGTTATTCACAGAGAATTGCTTTTGCATTCAGAATGGGAATTGGCCCCTGGACTTGCGTCTGTGCAAATGAGCTTGTTATATTAAAGTCAGTGATCCATAAAAGTGGATTTGCTTCCATGTTTGGCTTTAAAGGAGTGCAGACACCTCTTTATAATAAGCCTCATTTACCTTAAAGGGACATGAGCAGAAACATAAAAATGATATGGCTGCTACTTAAGTGCTATGCTTTACAACCAATGAATACAATGTATCCAGCAACTCACCAGTCACTAAGTGAATTCCCATTCACGAAACGCGTTAGGTGGATTGTGGTCACCTTTTGTGCTATTTCCCCATTACTGCTGAGATTGTTTTTAATATGAAGAAATAAAGTCCTGATTCTTTTATGAATAGTCTGAAGTTTGGTCTCTGAGGCTAAGGCGATCTCACTGAGCACTCTCAGACTGTGCCTTACCTTAAAGGAGCAGTAAACTTTTTTTATGAAAACATATTTTATAGATCTTTTCCTGCTGAATAAAACAAGGTCACTCTCATCGCTGTCAGATGTTTTATTCAAAATTTATAGCAGTTTAAATAATCAGTAGATGAATTTACTGTGTTTACTTCCTGATAGATCTGACAGGAAGTGAATTTACTGTGTTTACTTCCTGATAGTTCTGACAGGAAGTGAATTTTCTGTGTTTACTTCCTGATAGTTCTGACAGGAAGTGAATTTACTGTGTTTACTTCCTGATAGTTCTAACTGACAGGAAGTGATAGGCAGTTTCTATCACATTCTATGGAGAACTGTATGTCTCTGACTTTTCTGACTTTCCTTTCTATTCAACTCTAACAGGAAATCTAATTAGAATTTGACCACTAGAGGGCACTGCTAATGTAAAAAAAAAACATGGGTTTAAACTGTAATAACTCTGGAAATATAAATCTCTCTTGGCAGTGGGAGCACCCTTATTTTACTCAATAGGAAAATCCCTACAATATATATTTTTTCATAAAAAAAAGTTTACTGCTCCTTTAAATGGATAGTAATGGATGGAAATACACGCGGCTCCGACTAATGGTCCTATATTATGGTTCATGAAGCTCTGTATATAATTTGTGTGTCACTTATAGTTTAAAAGTAAAAAAAAATTAAAGTATCCCACCTCCTGCCCCTTTTAACTCTTGGATGCCCTCCCACAGCTGGTCCAGACAGCACACAGGGGGGAATAATATTCAGAGAGCGTAATGAAAATCCTGCCCTCCTTCGTCAAGGAGGGGGCAGGGTTTTCCTTATAATCACAGCAGAAGATAGTCCCTCGCTGCACGCTGTCCGGTTAAGTGACCGGATTCCACATTTGCGGGGAGGCGAATCCAAGAGTTATAAGGGGTGGGAGGGGGTATACTTTAAAATTGATTTACCTTTGTACTATAAGTCACACACAGCTTATATACCGCACTACATGAACCATAATATAGGAGCATTAATCACAGCCGCATGTATTTCCATCCATTAGTATCCCTTTAAATTGAACCTGTCACCCTCAGACAAATATCATGTGTATTGCAGGAAATTAAAATCTGGCTATATGTCGCACTAGCCATTTTTCTTTTTTCTGTAAAATAAAGCATTTTAGAGAAATTCATCTTTATGTTTCAGTGGCACAGAGCGGCACTTTAAGCTGCTAATTGGTTCTGTTTGAGGCCAATCATACCTCTTGCTGTGCTATTAAACACACCCACCATGTGTGGCTCTGCTTATATTCATTCATAGCACAGTGTGTATCAATATTGACTTAGCACATAAACTAATTAGCATTACGTGCCACACTGTGCCACCAACAAATATTCATTTTTCAACAACTATTTATATTAAAACAAATGCCTAAAACAACATATAGTCAGTTTTTAATTATCTTTAAAAGATTAAATGAACTATATCATGTAGGGTTCAGTTTAAAGGAACACAAACACCTAAAAATAACCCACACATATCTTATTATGGCCTGAAAATCCTAATGGCTCCTATGGATTTTATTTCAAGAGAGATAACACCTTCAATCAGCTGTGGGTATCGTGCATAGAGGTAGATGTGACCGTTGATGATAGGACTCCTGGACTCTAAACTCCACCCACTGAACAGGGTAATCCTCTGCTGCTTATGTACACTGTATGCACCAGGGCAAGTTCCAGGGGGCAGAGTTTGAGGTCCAGTAGTAACTGTCATGTCTGCCCCCATGGACACTATCTCAAGGATTAACTGAAGATATTGCTTCTCGAAACAAGGAGCAAAGGCCAAATTCATTGTGGACATTAGGAAATATAAGGCTAGTGTGGGGGTTATTTTAGTAGGAGTTAGTGTTCCTTTAACCCCTTACAGACAGGTGACATGCCAGGACTGTCACAACGCTCGCATGTCATGAAATTTCATTATCACAGCAAGCCTGCATGGTGTCCTGTGATCACTGGGCATGTAGATTTAAAAAAAAAATGTGCGCTGGTCCGCCAGCGCACCCCACCCCTCGACCACGCTATCGTTAAGGGGTTAAAACTGTGAAGAGCAAAGGGGATTTGTACACATTGCTTTGCATGCCCCTCCGGTCCTCAAGGTGTTAAAACCCTTTGAGTGCCACAGAGGTATTGCTTTGGATACCTCTCTGGCAGTCAAAGGGTTAATCTGGGAGGAAAATCCTAATGGTCATTAGGAAAGAATTCTGTGTGGACTGACCCTCCAAAATGAATTTTTAATTGGAACTGTATATCATGATCATGGCAGTGCACACGATTCCTTGTGGTCAGTCTCTGGCCAAGTCTTAAAGGGATAGTATTACTTCAAAATGACTATCCCTCATATTGTAGCCCTTAATAAACTGAGTTAAATGACACCAGCGGCATCTCTCAGACCTTTATGGTATAAGAGATAGCCGCTTTCAAAGTCTCCTCTCCCCTGCTGTCAGCGTTCTGCTGCCAGCAGGGGAATCCGGTCCCAGGACAGGCGGAGGCCCTACTGCAGATCCGATATCTCGTTATGGAAGGAAAAATGATTAATTGAAACAGTCTTCTACGTGTGCTTGGTTACCAAGCACACGTAGAAGACTGTTTCAGTTAATCATTTTTCCTTCCTTAACGAGAGATCGGCTCTGTTTAAGAGCCTCCGCCTGTCCTGGGACCGGATTCCCCTGCTGGCAGCAGAACGCTGACAGCAGGGGAGAGGAAACTTTGAAAGCGGCTATCTCTTAAACCATAAAGGTCTGAGAGATGCCACTGGTGTCATTTAACTCAGTTTATTAAGGGCTACAATATGAGGGATAGTCATTTTGAAGTAATATTATCCCTTTAACTGGAAGTAAGCAACCAATCTGCTTGGATGCTAAAGAGACAGGTGATTTCTCTAGCACACAAGGAGTTAAATCCTCCCCACGGCTCGTGCGAGACATTTTAGTTCTACGGCCTGCAGTAACGGCAGTGAACCCCTCAGGATGAAGTCAATAAATATTCTGGAATGAACGTCGAGAAGCAGACCCCGGTGTAATAGAAAATGATCTAGCAGCGTTCGCGCAGCGGAGTCTGGGGATAAATTCCTTGTACGGGGACTTCAGTTCATGTGCAAGCAGAATAATAAAATCACACGTCTCCCTCTCGCCTCCCTCCTGCTGGTACCCACTGGCACTTGTCACAGGACGTGACAGACAGCAGCGAAAAGTGAATATGGCAGGAGTCAGAGGGGGATAAGGAAGTGGACAGCAGAGATAACCCTTTGAGTGCCAGATGGGTGAGCAATTACACACCCCTCTAGCACACAAAGCGTTAAAAGGGTAATAATTAAGCTTTTCTGGGCAGAGACCTCATCAGCTCCTGAATGTGGCTATATGTAGGAGAAGAAAGGAAGAACAGGGGAAAAAGGCGCCCCTTGTGTTGAACCCAAGTATCTCGGACACCTCCACCAATCACCCTAATGTGCGGTACTACATAAGTTGCTGTTCCAACACATATGTGGGAAACAGCGTAGACACTTAAGGGGATATATGACTGCCCCAAATCAATCGGTCTGTAAATCACTGGAACAAAAGGGCCGCTCCTTCTCCAATCGTTCTCCCCAAATGATAAACCATGAGAAACAACAAGAAGAAGAAAGGAAGGGCGCCCAGTAACAGCTGACAGCAGGAAACATCACATTTTGAATGCATATATCTCTCAAACCATAGCAGTTTGAGAGATAGGGTTTTTTGCATTCAATTCAAATTAAGCACTACAAAATGCTAAATATTTTTTTCTGGTACATTACTGTCCCTTTAAGCTGCAGTTTCCACATTCTTGTCCATTCTTCTAATTTACCTAAACCATTTGTCATTTGGCTTATTCCCCCTGGAATGTCTACCCTGTTACAGATCTTTGTATCATCTGCAGAAATGCATACCTTACCTTGAAGACCTTTTGCAGTATCATTAATAATGATATTAAAAAGAATGTAAAGTATTTAAACTGGACATTACATCCTATATAATAATTTGCTAAATTGTTTGTCAGAAGCCGTCATGTGCAATAGAGACGGCTGCGTGCGCTGCAGTCATGCACAGTACACACTGCCCGCGCCGCGGCTGATAACGGAGCGGGCTCCGAATTCAGACCGTGGTCCTCTCTGTGCAACTACGGTCTGAATTTGGAGTGTCCAGCTCCGTATCAGCCGCGGCGTGGGCAGTGTGTACTGTGCATGACTGCACCGTGGCAGTGTGGCCTGTGTATGTACACGGGGCTGTTCAACTAGTCAATATATCAACTGTTAATAAACAGACCAAATTATTATACAAACTGAACGATACAACAACATATAAACTGGTAAACGATCCAGCCAAATGACTACATAGGATGCAACGCTTTCCACAGCACTCTGGCACTCGGAAGGTTAAGGTGGTCTCATTTCTAGTGTGTGAGGAGTGAAAACACATTGTTGGAAGGAGACAGACGGTCCCCCGAGGTGCTGCGGTACTTGGATGAAACCAGCAGCCGTTTCAGCAGATGTCTGGCTGGAGAACACACAGTGATGTCCGGTTTTATAATTCGCACTTTGGTACAAACTGGTTCCAAGGCTTGGTGGGAACATTGCCTGATCAGATGGAGCGGAACAGAGGCAGACAAGGGGCACTGGCAGCCGAGGGAGTCGCATTCTGTCTCCAAAGATCAGCCGGCTGCTAAATTCATCGCAATAGCCGGGTGGCAAAAGTGGAGATTTAAAGGGATCTATTTATGGGAATAGGGTGCTCTAAAATTAAATGAAAGGAGAAGTAACATCTCCTTTTAACCCTTTGAGTGCCAGAGGGGTACGCAACTCATTGCTTTGCTTTACATATCTTTTTTTTACATTTTAAGTATTTCTGTGCCTTTAACCCTTTGAGTGCCAGAGGGGTACAGAACGCATTGCAAAGCAATGTGTTCCGTACCCCTCTGGCACTCAAAGTGTTGCATCCTATGTAGTCATTTGGCTGGATCGTTTACCAGTTTATATGTTGTTGTAGCGTTAATAATCCTTCACACCTACAAACTTACTTCACTCTGGACAGAAAATCCAAATGGCCCCTATGAGTTTTGCCCTTGTTCAAGAGAGAACATCTTTAATTAACCCTTTGAGTGCCAGAGAGGTATCCAACGCATTGCATACCTCTCTGGCACTCAAAGGGCTAACCCTAGATGTTCTGTCCATGGAGGCGGACATGACAGTTGCTAGCAAGTTTTCCAGACTGAAGAAGGAGGGGAGTGCATGAGAATACTTAACCCTTTAAAGGGACAGTAATACTGAAAATGTAAAAAAATATGTATTGTAGTGTTTATCCCCCCCCGAGTAAAACAAGGGTGCTCCCACTGCTGAGAGGTGTTTTATTCAAAAGTTATTACAGCTCAAACTTGATTGTTTTAGGTGCAGTATCCCGGTGTCCTGAAATTGTACGGTGGCGCTGTTGCTGCACCATCCTATGGACGGCTCTGGTCTGTTGACCATAAATCTCCATGGATTGTTGTAGCTTGGGGGGGGGGTCGCTGGCAGCTTCTTACTTTTCCCTACTGTTAAAGCGGAACTACCACATCTAAGCACCTGTAGCTTCAATAAGTAGCTTAGAAGCGCTAGTCGCCAGAATGATTACCTTGTTAACCCTTTGAGTGCCTGAGTGGTGTGGAATGCATTGCTTTGCAGTGCATTCCATACCACTCTGGCACTCAAAGGGTTAAGGAGAAATAGCCATTCTTCACAGGCTGACAGGCAGCACGGAGTGCAGACATCTTTCCATAGCGACGTCTGCGCTCCTGCTCTGTCAGTCCCTTTCGGAGCCGAACGGCTCCTAGCAACGCCTCCTAGAGCCGGCTGGGACTGAATTCAATTATCGAAGTGAAAACGCAAGTCTCTTCTCGGGCTTCAGTTCAAATTCCTGAAAATCTGAAGCAATTTTGGCAAAAATAAATATGTAAGTAAACAGGGCTGGAATTACATCCCAGTGCCTCTAGGTAAGGCACTCTAGGTGCCTTTAGCTCTGCCCATGGACACACCCTCATTTCTCACATGGCCCCACCCCAGTAAATCAACTATATCCTGGCACTTAGCACAGCGTTGGAGATTTCTTTAGTATCCAAAGGGTTAAAAATAACCTGTAAAGGGATGTGTAAAAGGTGTGCGGACACCGAGATTGTACTGGCCCCACCCAAAATTTAGAATGTGGGTGTGGCCAGCATAGCTATGGCTCCTCCCCTCAAAACCTGGATCTCTAGGCAGTTGCCTACTCTGTCTATTGGGAAATTCGGGCCTGGAAATAAAACCTGCTGGACCCCGGGGTGAAATCTAAGGGCTGCCCACATCCCCACTGGTGGATCTCAGGTCTTTGCGGCACAGAGGAAAACAGAGGGGAAAAATGATTAATTTGTAGATCCAGGGACCTGCTGCATCAGGATTAATCACCAACATACTGACGGCTAACCCTTTTAGTGTTGGACACCTCTCTGGTGCTCAAAAGGTTAACCCTTTGAATGCCAGAGGAGTAGGCAAAGCAATGCGTTGTGTACCTCTCTGGCACTCAAAGGGTTAATGTTGAAAAGGGAAGGGACTCGTCATTCCTAATCTTATCTTATTGGTTGGCAGTGACTGTGTGTGTGTTGATGTCAATCGCTGTGTGTCATGATGTCAGTGACTGTTTGTGTGTGTGTGTGATGATGTCAGTGGCTGTGTGTGTTTGTGATGATTAGTGAGTGTGTAATGATGTCAGTGGCTGTGTGTGTTTGTGATGATGTTAGTGAGTGTGTAATGATGTCAGCGGCTGTGTGTGTTTGTGATGATGTTAGTGAGTGTGTAATGATGTCAGCGGCTGTGTGTGATGATGTCAGTGGCTGTGTGTCTGGGATAATATCAGTGAATGTGTGATGATGTCAGTGACTGCGTGTGTTGATGTCAATCACTGTGTGTCATGATGTCAGAGACTGTGTGTGTGTGTGTGATGATGTCAGTGGCTGTGTGTGTTTGTGATGATTAGTGAGTGTGTAATGATGTCAGTGGCTGTGTGTGATGATGTCAGTGGCTGTGTGTGTGATGATGTTAGTGAGTGTGTAATGATGTCAGTGGTTGTGTGTGATGATGTCAGTGGCTGTGTGATGATGTTAGGGAGTGTGTGACGATGTCAGCGGCTGTGTGTGTGATGATGATGTTAGTGAGTGTGTGATGATGTCAGCGGCTCTATGTGATGTCAGCAGCAGCTAGCCCAGATAGGAAACTGTTGTGATTGTAAGGTGTCACAGGATAGTCCACAACCGGAGGGCTCTTTTTGGATGCTGGGTCCTGGCACAACTGCAACTTCTGACCCCCTTCCCCTGTACCTAGCTACACCTCTGAGGAAAACCAGCTGCTCCATCGGGAACTGTTATAAATACCTAAAATTCCAGCTGATTTACATGGGGATTTAAGCCCTCTGAATGCACGACATGTCTCCAGTTCATTGCTTCAAAAAGCTCTGGAGATCTTGCTAGCTTCCATGTGGTTAAAGCTCAGTGGGAATGTCAGGGATTTTCTATTCGTGCCTTCTGGTATCTCGGTGCCTCAGGCAGGCAGGAATGACAGAAGGAATTAACGCCTGCTTCCATGTACAAAAGATCCCATCACGGATAAGGGTGGAAGTGGCGCTCACCTTTGCCTCCCCCATTACTGGATGCATCTCGAGAGCTTTTGCAGTTCAAGTGCTGTAGAGAATTTTCAATTAATTTTCCCAATGGGAAAACTGCGTCTGAATCAGCCAATCAGATCCTAGAAGCACAGAAAGTGTCTCGGCTTGTCTTTAATCCTACTATCGGACGCTTCACATTCTGTTTTAACCCTCAACAGATCGGAGGCTTCAGATTCTGTTTTAACCCTCACCAGACTGGACGCTTCAGATTCTGTTTTAACACTCACCAGACTGGATGCTTCAGATTCTGTTTTAACACTCACCAGATCGGACGCTTCAGATTCTGTTTTAACCCATCAGATTCCGTTTTAACTCTCACGCACTATCACCTCCTAACAATAACTACCATGTGTCTTAACCCTTTAAAGGCCAGAGCAATCTGGCACCATAAAAACAGTTTCAAATTTCACATTTCTTCCTATTTGTTAAATGAGGTTTTGCCAGTTTATGGTTTAGTGAACCCTTACAAGCTATATATTCTGCCTTCAAAGAAAGTATTCACTTTCGTTTGGTAGCATTGGGTGCTGTGTGAGGAAGATGTTTACCCATTAATGTCCAAAGACATTCGATTTTCGAATTAAAGGGATAGTAATACTTCGTTTTAACTTTATTTTATTTTGTAGGCATTAAAAAAACATGAAGAATGATATAAGTCTTATCTCTCAATCCTTTATGGTTTATGAGATATTCACAAGCAAAGTTTCCCTTCCCGTCCCTTTTACCTAGTGTAAGCCATCTCTTCTCAGATGTGGAATCCAGTCCATAGACCAGACAGATAACAGAAGAGGACAATCTTCTTCCTATGAGAACAATGAAAGCCCTGCCCCCCTTGACAAGTTTTTCAGTTTTTTCCCTTATCTTAATTGAAGATTGTCCCTCTCTGCAGTCTACCTGGGCACCTCCCTTCTGATCTGGTTGAACAGGGAGGGGATACTTTGTGAATATCTCTTAAACCATAAAGGTCTGAGAGATAAGACTTATATCGTTCTTCATGTTTTTTTAATGCCTACAAAATAAAATAAAGTTAAAACGAAGTATTACTATCCCTTTAATGATTTATCTGTACCACAATACAACAGCATTGAGCTAGTAGCGAACGGGGATCGAATCTTCTTGTTACCCTGTTTTTTGACTCTGCTTTCAGCCAGCAGAGTCGTGGGGATACTTGTTGTATAGATATGTACGAATATTATAGATTTAATTGTGAAATATTTTTGTGAGCATGCGCAGCGTCTCCAGGTTGCGTGGCAACCGGGATTCCTTCTGACGTCATTGTCTCGTGTTTGAACGAACGCTGTAGTTTGGCGCTCGGGGAACACGAGGCAGGAGTCAGAATCAGCAGTGAGTAATTTTAATCAATTTATATTGCGAGTAATACTATTTAAAGTTATACTTTAGCACCGTGTTGCCATTTGCCCTGAGGAAGGTCCCTGAGCGGACCGAAAACGTTTGGCTTGAGAATGCAATAAAGTAACACTATATTTGCTACAAGAGCTTCTGAGTGCTGTCTCGTACGAAGCTAAGATCACCCCAGGCTGAGTACATTTGAACACTTGTTTTATCATTTTTCTATGGGACAGGCACTTATTATTTGCGTTGTTTATGCTATAACTAAGTGTGTGCCACTGCTCATTTGTTAGACTTTATATATATATATAATGAAAAAAACACAAATGAGGGGTAGCGCTATCAGTAACAGACTCCGCTAAATCTGTAAAATAATTATCAATATAGTATAGTATCAGTGCGCTATTTTCCCGAGGCCTGATAACCCCCCAAACCCGACCCCAAAACCTACAAGACAAAACAATAAGGATAAAGCGCTCTGCAATACTATAAAAATATATACAATTTATTAGCTGTATCACAAACTATAAAAAATAAAGATACTCGAAGAGATCCCTCTTAAGGGTAGGTGTCAAGACATATAAATAAAAATAAAATAATAACTGATAAACTAAAAAAACTTAAATAAATATAAAATAAATAAATAAAAAAGAAAAAGAAAAAAAAATGAAAAGGAAAAAATAATAGCAATAAAAATGTCTTAGACACCCATCTCACAGGTCATAAAAAATCAACAATAAAACAGTAATACAGGGTATGCACCATAAACATCCTATATAATAATTCGCTAAATCGTGTGTAACGCCCGACATGCGCATTAGACACTGCTGCGCGTGCTGCAGTCATGCGCAGTGGAGACTGCCCGCGCTGCGGCTGATACAGAGCTGGGCGCTCCGAAGGAGCATCCAGCTCTGTATCAGCCGCGGTGCGGGCAGTCTCCACTGCGAGTGACTGCCCCGCGACCGGGTGACAGTGGCACTGTGGCCCGTGTAATGGGCTGTTCAACTAGTATACTATAATCCACAGTAAAAGACTACATGTCTACCAATATCTATTAAAAATAGTCACTACTGTAACAATGTAAGACTAATGTCCCTTTAGATACAATATAACAATGGTGAAAATCCAAGGTAGTTTTCTGACTGCTGAAGCATATATCTATTTGGCTGCCTCTTTTCAGCTGTAAGCAAATCCGTGTGCCAATATATATTCTTTATTTATATAGAAGGACTTTCTTCTGTATAGATTAGCGGGTATCCCAGTGAACTTATGTTGGTTCCTCTCCGCTCTATCTAGCGGCTATTTTAAGTTAGTGCACACTGTAGCTGTTAACTCCGCTATTCATCCAGTAGCTCAATCCGATACAATGATTACAGCATACCTCCCAAGTGTCCCTCTTTAGGAGGGACAGTCCCTCTTTTGGACCCAAATCCCTCTGTCCCTCTTTCACACCCTGATGTCCCTCTTTTTAGGAGATCAGATTCCCTGGTGTGTATATAAGTGTATCACATTGTTCTACAGCAATAAAACTCACATTATTGTTTGTTGAAATGTCAGTATATGTGTTTATACATTATTCTGTGTAAATAAAATACTGTGATCTTGTTATAACTCATTTATTTGGTTACACAAGGAGGTGTCAGTAGGTCATGAAATAGCCTAAAAATTCTCGGTAACGCCCCGCCCACCAGCCACGGCCCCAGCATCACCCCCTAAAACACAAGTGTCCCTCTTTGGCAATTTGAAATGTTGGGAGGTATGTTACAGATTTTCACCGCTCTATCTAGCGGGTATAGTGGATTGGTAATAGGTCAGTTTGTCAATTCCGCTCTATCTAGCGGTTAACATATTCAGATGTACAGGATATAACAAGAAGGAACTGTCTTGGAGAATGAAGGTCTCTTCCACAATGCAGGGTCCGTTGGTTTGAACTCCTAGGCACACCTATCTCCAATACTTTAGATGGCGTACAGCTATTGGCTGATGCCACAATATGCTTCTTAATCCAGATCGTAGTTATTGCTTTTAACAATCAGGATCTATCCACTTTTAAATTGTGACAATCATAGACAAAACTGTGAATAAATATTGGTGCACAATCCTGTAAAATGCCTACGCGTTTCGTATCTCACGACACTTCTTCAGGGTTATAAAAAAAATGTATTTTGACTTGTACAATAGAGTCCTGACCTTATTTCAAGGTTAGTGTATTTGATTTTATTTTTTATTTAATTACCATCTATTATAAAGTATTTCACCATTGGCGCCCCCATTGTGTTTTGTGTTGTTTTCTTTACATCCTACCGCTCAGAGAGAGCGTGTCCGGGGAGCTGCCTACGTCACAGCACTTGATATTTAACCATCTCACCGTGTCTGGAGACGGTTTTCATTTCTCCAATTGCCTGGTTGGTCAGTACCGGCATATGCCGCGACTGACTATATATATCTTGTGAGTGCGCACATTAGGTTGCGGTGGTGGTTGTAGTTTGACATTCTGATACACACAAGGGGTGCCCCTTGTTCTTGTCTCTCCTTCTATTTTCTACAATTATACAGGATAGCATGTTCTGAAAATATATCCGTTCATGTTCAGCTTAAAAATCTAGTTAAAAGTTTCCCCCATTTCACCTTTTAATTACATCATGCAGACTTCCCCGAGATTCAAAAGCTGGTCGCTTGACCAGACGGAACGCAACGAAGGACAATGTTGTGTTTGTACGTATAAGGAAACCCTGCCCCCCCTCCCCTTTACAAAGGAGGGCAAATTTTTCCTTATACTGGCAATACTGTCCCTTGTCCTGACTGGCTTTTGGAGCTGAGAGGAGCATGCATGACATGATGAAAACACGGAGGGTGAGGGAAACTTTTAACTGGATTTTTAAGAGCAACATGAGGGTAAAGGATTTTCATAATTTACTATTCATTATTAACTGAACAATCAGATTTAAATTTATTTTATTGACAATACTATGCCTTGAAGGATCTGCAGTTAATGACATTCACTTGTGTTTAAAGTGTTAATAATGTCCCAGTAAAAATATTTTGCATTGTGTAGAGCTTAAGAGCTTTACAGCTGTCAGTAGGAGAAATCAAACTTTAAACGCTCGTATCTCTTAAACCATAGCGGTTTGAGAGACACGTTTTTTTTGCATTTAGATCAGCTTTTTAAGCGCTTCTAAATGCAAAAAAGTTTTTCTCTGACATTACTAACACTTTAAAAAGTTGAATTGAATGCAAAAAAACATATTTCTCAAACCGCTATGGTTTGAGAGATATCTGCATTCAAACTTTGATGTGTCCTGCTGTCAGCTGTAAAGCTGTCAGCAGGAGATCCGTGTCGGCTGACATAGAAGCTCTGCAGCAGAGCCACAATCGCATTATTTAAAGGGATAGTAATACTTAGTTTTATCTTTATTTTATTTTGTAGGCATTCAAAAAACATGAAGAACGATATAAGTCTTATCTCTCAAACCTTTATGGTTTAAGAGATATTCACAAGCAAAGTTTCCCCTCCCGCCCCTTTTACCTAGTGTAAGCAATCTCTTCTCAGATGTGGAATGCAGTCCATAGACTAGACAGATAACAGAAGGGGACAATCTTCTTCCTATGAGAACAATGAAAGCCCTGCCCCCCCCGAGAAGTTTTTCAGGTTTTTCCTTTATCTTAATTGAAGATTGTCCCTCTCTGCAGTCTACCTGTGCACCTCCCTTCTGATCTGGCTGAGCAGTGTTACATCAGTAAAAGGGGCGGGAGGGGGATACTTTGTCATTCAATTACTCTTGAACTACAACTCTGACAGAATTGAAATAACACTCTCCAAAGTCCAAATACTATGATGATTAATTAGAACTGGTTTTATTATAAAACATTACTATCCCTTTAACCCCTTAACGACCCTGCACGGTCATAGTACGTCAAGGGTCGATCTGACTGAAGGACCCATGACGTACTATGATCGTCAAGGAATTCCGGGCTCCCCCCGCGGCTGCACGCCGTTCTGGGAGTCCAGAAGTGAAAGAAGAAAACAAAAAATGCTCCGTGGTCCTTAACTGACCGTGCCGATTGGCCAGGTGTTAAGGGGTTAAAAGGAATGACTTCATTCGAATGGTCTACAAAGTGTGCATGGTTTGCAAGCACACTTTTTAAACTATTCCAATGAAGTCATTTGTTTTAAATAATGCGATTGCGGCTCTGCTGCAGAGCCTCTGTGTCGGCCGACATGGATCTCCTGCTTTGAATGCAGATGTCTCTCAAACCATAGCGGTTTGAGAGATACTTTTTTTTGCATTCAATTCAACGTTTTAAGCTCTACAGAATGAAACATATTTTTACTGGGACATTACTAACACTTTAATTGAGGGGATCTGGTCTGTGTCATTATACTGAGAGGTCTCACCTTATCTATATGGGGGTGCCAGTACTCGTCATGAGTGGTTTTGGCCTTGGAGCTGTTCATTCGAGAGAAGAACGTGGGTTTGGTGAGGTAAAGGGAGGACGCGTTGATGCCGAATGTCCGGGCTATCTCCTTCTGGATCTTCAGCCGTATCTCCCTGTGGGAAAGAAATAGTTAACCCTTTGAACGCAAGAGAGGTTTCCAAAGCATTGTGACACACACACACACCAACCACACCACCAGGGTCCCGTTTAGAAATGAAAAAGTGAAGAAATAAAAAGTCCCATTCAAAGTAAAAGGAGACGTTCCTGTGATAAATATCATGCAGATGTTTTGTTCCAAAATTAATCCGCTTTTGGCTTGGTAACTATGACCCTTAAATAGCCATTATACAACTAGACTGTAAGCTCCTTGGGTCAGGTCTCCCATTATACAACTAGACTGTAAGCTCCTTGGGGCAGGTCTCCGATTATATCGCTAGACTGTAAGCTCCTTGGGTCAGGTCTCCCATTATACCACTAGACTGTAAGCTCCTTGGGGCAGGTCTCCGATTATATCGCTAGACTGTAAGCTCCTTGGGTCAGGTCTCCCATTATACCACTAGATTGTAAGCTCCTTGGGACAGGTCTCCCATTATACCACTAGACTGTAAGCTCCTTGGGACAGGTCTCCCATTATACCACTAGACTGTAAGCTCCTTGGGTCAGGTCTCCCATTATACCACTAGACTGTAAGCTCCTTGGGACAGGTCTCCCATTATAGCACTAGACTGTAAGCTCCTTGGGTCAGGTCTCCCACTATACCACTAGACTGTAAGCTTCTTGGGTCAGGTCTCCCATTATACCACTAGACTGTAAGCTCCTTGGGTCAGGGCTACCATTATACCACTAGACTGTAAGCTCCTTGGGTCAGGTCTCCCATTATACCACTAGACTGTAAGCTCCTTGGGTCAGGTCTCCCATTATACCACTAGACTGTAAGCTCCTTGGGTCAGGTCTCCCATTATACCACTAGATGTAAGCTCCTTGGGTCAGGTCTCCCATTATACCACTAGACTGTAAGCTCCTTGGGACAGGTCTCCCATTATACCACTAGACTGTAAGCTCCTTGGGTCAGGGCTACCATTATACCACTAGATGTAAGCTCCTTGGGTCAGGGCTACCATTATACCACTAGATGTAAGCTCCTTGGGGCAGGTCTCCCATTATACCACTAGATGTAAGCTCTTTGGGTCAGGTCTCCCATTATACCACTAGACTGTAAGCTCCTTGGGTCAGGTCTCCCATTATACCACTAGACTGTAATCTCTTTGGGTCAGGTCTCCCATTATACCACTAGATGTAAGCTCCTTGGGTCAGGGCTACCATTATACCACTAGATGTAAGCTCCTTGGGGCAGGTCTCCCATTATACCACTAGATGTAAGCTCTTTGGGTCAGGTCTCCCATTATACCACTAGACTGTAAGCTCCTTGGGTCAGGTCTCCCATTATGCCACTAGATGTAAGCTCCTTGGGTCAGGTCTCCTATTATACCACTAGACTGTAAGCTCCTTGGGACAGGTCTCCCATTATACCACTAGACTGTAAGCTCCTTGGGTCAGGTCTCCCATTATACCACTAGATGTAAGCTCCTTGGGTCAGGGCTACCATTATACCACTAGATGTAAGCTCTTTGGGTCAGGTCTCCCATTATACCACTAGACTGTAAGCTCCTTGGGTCAGGTCTCCCATTATACCACTAGACTGTAAGCTCCTTGGGTCAGGACTCTCATTATACCACTAGACTGTAAGCTCCTTGGGGCAGATCTCCCATTATACCACTAGACTGTAAGCTCCTTGGGTCAGGTCTCCCATTATACCACTAGATTGTAATCTCCTTGGGTCAGGTCTCCCATTATACCACTAGACTGTAAGCTCCTTGGGTCAGGGCTACCATTATACCACTAGATTGTAATCTCCTTGGGTCAGGTCTCCCATTATACCACTAGATGTAAGCTCCTTGGGTCAGGTCTCCCATTATACCACTAGACTGTAAGCTCCTTGGGTCAGGTCTCCAATTATACCACTAGATGTAAGCTCCTTGGGTCAGGTCTCCCATTATACCACTAGACTGTAAGCTCCTTGGGTCAGGTCTCCCATTATACCACTAGATGTAAGCTCCTTGGGTCAGGGCTACCACTATACCACTAGATGTAAGCTCCTTGGGTCAGGTCTCCCATTATACCACAAGACTGTAAGCTCCTTGGGTCAGGTCTCCCATTATACCACTAGACTGTAAGCTCCTTGGGTCAGGTCTCCAATTATACCACTAGACTGTAAGCTATTTGGGTCAGGTCTCCCATTATACCACTAGACTGTAAGCTTCTTGGGGGAGGGCTCCTGTTACACTAATGGTCTGTAAAGTCTTTAGGGCATTATACCACTGTGAATCAAAAGGCTCAAGGTCTGTCAGCACGCTGGAAATGTCAGACAGTGCTCTCAGCTGTCATTATGTAGGAAAATAAAAAATGCCTACAAACAGATCTTAAAAGTGATCTTGATGAAGCAATGTTTCAGTATTTATCCATGATTCTCTGCAGGAATTTTTGTTGCAATCTGCTCTGAAACAGAGCCGAGATTGATCCACCTAATTACGGCTGACCACTTGCTGCTCAACACAGATGAATTCACAAGGTCCAGCCTGCTAATAAGATTAATTAATCAGGAAGGGAGCCTTTAAACCAGTTAGTTGCCTGTAAAGTAATTACACAGCAATAGCTAGTTTATTGCACTCGGCATGTGAAGAGGCACTTAGTGGAGTCAATGAAAATGGCTGACAGTCAATACTAATTCCCCGTTTAGTCTCCTGTTGGGCTTAAAGAGATAGTAATGTTTCACAATAAAATAAACTCCAATTAATCTTCATAGTATTTGGGCCATGGAGAGTGTTATTTCAATACTGTCAGAGTTGTAGTTCAAGAGTAATTGAATGATAAATTATCCCTCTCCCACCTCTTTTACTGATGTAACACTGCTCACCTCAGAGCAGCAAGACTGTCCGGATGGATCACAGAGAGGGACAATCTTCAGTGATCATATGGACAAACCTGAAAAACCTGTCAAGGGTGGGCGGGGTTTTCCTTATGATCACAGTAAGAAGATTGTCTCTTGCTGTGATCTGTCCGGTCAAGAGACCAGATTCCACATCTGAGGGGAGGTGTCTTACACTAGGTAAAAGGGGAGGGAGGGGGATACTTTATCATTCGATTACTCTTGTACTACAACTCTGACAGTAGTGAAATAACACTCTCTATGGCTCAAATACTATGAAGATTAATTGGAGCTGCTGTTTTTGTGAAACATTACTATCCAATTAACAGCTTAGTTGTTTAAAGTGATTATAATGTCTAAACACAACTATATCGTTGAGTCTTCTTTAGATTACAAGAAACACTTTGTGCTGTTTAAAGGCATAGTAATACTTCGTTTTATCTTTATTTTATTTTGTAGGCATTAAAAAAAACATGACTAATGATATGTTTTATCTCTCAAACCTTTATGGTTTATGAGATATTCACAAGCAAAGTTTCCCCTCCCGCCCCTTTTACCTAGTGTAAGCCATCTCTTCTCAGATGTGGAATTCAGTCCATAGACCAGACAGATAACAGAAGGGGACAATCTTCTTCCTATGAGAACAATGAAAGCCCTGCCCCCCTTGACAAGCTTTTCAGGTTTTTCCCTTATCTTAATTGAAGATTGTCCCTCTCTGCAGTCTACCTGGGCACCTCCCTTCTGATCTGGCTGAGCAGTGTTACATCAGTAAAAGGGGCGGGAGGGGGATACTTTATCATTGAATTACTCTTGTACTACAACTCTGACATAATTGAAATAACACTCTCCAAAGTCCAAATACTATGATGATTAATTAGAGCCGCTTTTATTATGAAACATTACTATCCCTTTAACCCCTTGGATGCTAGAAAATTCTGCAGCTTGTAGCTTTGCAATGCTTTGTAGACCTCTCTAACATCCAATGAATAAAATGGTTTTCTCCATCATGGTGCTTATTCAGGGAAAAAAGAGGAGCAATTCAATTAACTTAGAGTGGTTGCCAAAACATTGTGATGCAAATCACTTGAAACCTATCATTCAAGAGGTTAAAACCCCATTTAATTCAGTCGCAGTTTTGACAATGGTTATTTGTCCACTTTAGTCTGTGCATGTGGCCCTTACAGTGGTATTTGTTTCTGGTGTGCTGCTCCGTGGAGTGATAAAGGATGCTTGTCACATCCTCATGACCCTTTTCAACCACCAACATGACACCGGTCAGATCCAGTTATTCGCAGCAGACCCAAATCTGCTGAGCTGACGGGTTTTTGTAACAGAGATAAAGTACTTGTGACTCGATGACGAATTTAACAATTGCTGTGTGCGGCGGGGGGAGGATGTTAACCCGTTAAGGACCAGTGCGGTGTCGCAATGTGTTGCACAACCCTCTGGCCCTTAAAAGGTTAAAGGAACACTAACGACTAAAAATTAAAGTGGATGATATAACTTTAAATATCACTTAAAAATTGGTTGTTTTATGTTAAATCTCTAAAAATCCAATCCTATACTTACACTTAAAGGGATAATAATGTTTAATTATTGAAGTGAAATCGAGTGTTCTTTATTATTTTTTATAATGATGTGTAGAAGTAAAACATTATTAAACTTTAACGTTTTACATTTACTCTCTAATAAAATTCCCCCCACTCCCTCCCCTTTTACTTACCTCAGCAAGCCGGTCCGGACAGAATGCGACGAGGGACAATCTTCTTCCAGAATAAGGAAAAACCTGCCCTCCTTTGTCAATGGGGCAGGCTTTTCCTTATACTGACAGAGGGAAGATTTCCCTCGATGCAGCACGTCCGGTCCGGATTCCAGATCTGAGGGGAGGCTGCGGAAGTGAGTGGAAGGGGCGGGAGGGGGAAACTTTATTAGACTATAAATGAAAAACTGCAGCGTTTAATAACGTTTTCTTGATACACATCATGATAAAAAAGAATAACGAAGACTCGATTTTACTTCAGTAATTAAAGATTACTATCCCTTTAAGGGGAGAGTAATACATCTACTGAAATTGATGTCCGAGTCTTCTTTATTTTTAGTATGAAGCGCTATATTTCATTACTTACATATTTATAGTTCAAATGCTATTGAAGCGGAAAAGATCCCCCCTACCGCCCATTCCTCTGCGTCACGTTGCCTCTCAGTCTGGTCCAGGGACAATCTTCAGTAAGTATAAGGAAAATCCTGTCCTTCTTCCTCAAGGGTGTGTGTAGGAGGGCCGGGTTTTCCTTTTACTTACTGAGTGAAGATTGTCCCTCGCTGCATCCTTCTGGTCACGCGACTGGATTCCAAATCTAAGGGGAGGAGGCTACAAGGGGCAGGAGGGGGACCCTTTCGGCTTGAATAGCACTTAAACTACAAACCTGTCAGTAATAAAATATAATGCTACAGGTTAAAAAAAAAAATAAAAAAGACTCAGACGTCAACTTTAATAAAAGTATTACTGTCCCTTAAAGGGATAGTAATACTTTGTTTTATCTTTATTTTATTTTGTAGGCATTAAAAAAACATGAAGAACAATATAAGTCTTATCTCTCAAACCTTTATGGTTTGAGAGATATTCACAAGCAAAGTTTCCCCTCCCGCCCCTTTTACCTAGTGTAAGCCATCTCTTCTCAGATGTGGAATCCAGTCCATAGACCAGACAGATAACAGAAGGGGACAATCTTCTTCCTATGAGACCAATGAAAGCCCTGCCCCCCTTGACAAGCTTTTCAGGTTTTTCCCTTATCTTAATTGAAGATTGTCCCTCTCTGCAGTCTACCTGGGCACCTCCCTTCTGATCTGGCTGAGCAGTGTTACATCAGTAAAAGGGGCAGGAGGGGGATACTTTGTCATTGAATTACTCTTGTACTACAACTCTGACAGAATTGAAATATCACTCTCCAAAGTCCAAATACTATGATGATTAATTAGAGCTGCTTTTATTATGAAACATTACTATCCCTTTAAATAAAAATCATGCACTGTCTGCTGAAATTAAACACAAAAGTCGAAGAAGAAAATTATTTCACATTCTGGACAGTGCTGTCTGATCATGGTGTAACATTATTAATTCTAGTGGTTATGGATTTTGGCTGCATATACGCAGTGTAACCTGGCTGCATGGCAAAGTCACATCCGCTCGTGCTGCCAGACACACACAGATGCACTGCGCAAGGCCAGCTGTACCTCACTGAGCGACGTGAGAGGATGTGACTTCACCAAACAACAGCGCAGGGTGCCTATGTCTGGAGATGCGTCTGGATTTACATTCTGGGAGCCCCAAGACAAGGCAATCAAGGTGCCTGTAGCTCCGCCCATGGTTACACCCCTACTCCACACATGACCCTGCCCCCAGACCCATCCGTTGTTTCCTGGCACATAAAATACCGTTGGCCTATAACAAGCAAGAACAAAAAGCATTAACACCTTGGTCGCTAGAGAGATCTCCAGTGCACAGCGAAGAGATCTCTCTAGCATCCAATCGGTTAAAGGTATAGTAATACTTTAATATTACTATTCCCCATAGTGTAGCTATTTCAAGAAGAATTTAATAGCTCCCAGGTTCATCTCTCGAACCTTTATGGTTTGAGAGATAACCGAAGGCAAAGTTCCCCCCTCCCTCCCCCTTCCCTGAAGTCAGCGTTGTACTGACTGCAGGGATATCCGGTCTGACTTTCATCAGGCGGCTCTGCAGCAGAGCTGCAATCACGTTAGTGAAAAATAATTATTTCACTGAAACTGTCTTCTACATGTGCTTACAAACCAAGCACACGTAGAAGACTGTTTCAGTGAAATAATTATTTTTCACTAACGCAATCTCAGCTCAGCTGCAGAGCCACCTGATGAAAATAAATCCGGATATCCCTGCACTCAGCACAACGCAGGACTTTCATTGTTCTCTTAGGAAGAAGATTGTTCCCTGCTGTTATCTGTCTGGTCTATGGACTGGATTCCACATCTGAGAAGAGATGGCTTACACTAGGTAAAAGGGGCAGGAGGGGAAACTTTGCTTGTGAATATCTCTCAAACCATAAAGGTTTGAGAGATAAGACTTGTATCGTTCTTCATGTTTTTTTAATGGCTACAAAATAAAATAAAGATAAAACGAAGTATTACTATCCCTTTAATGTAATCAGGCAGTGTATGTTTGTCATTCATGTGGAATCTCATGACACTTCATAGCATTAGAGTGGCGCAGTTAAACTCAGATATTTGCCAAGATCCTTGAGGCACTCATCGTTTAACTCTTTGATTGCCAGAGGGGGTGAGAAATGCAATGCTCTGCAATGTGTTGCCTTCCCCACTGGCACTCAAATGGTTGAGTGAGGGCTGCTGTTCTCTCTGCATCTTCCCTACTCCCTCTCTTCCCGTCCCAACACAGACACCTTTACACCAGGATGACATTGTCTCTCCTTCCCTAATTCTTAGTGTATATATAGCGATGCGTGTCTCTGCCGCCAAGGCGTTGTGCTCGCCACACATTAACGGACACGCATCACCATAGAATTAACTGTTGGTACCCCTGGTTCCTTTCTTTTATGAAAATCCCCCGTGTGAAGTACTAGTCCCTCTGAACTGATTATTGAGACATTTATTTCACATTTAATTCTTACAGTCAGCAGATACACAGTGAGGCTGATGAATTAAGAAGTTGAGGCTGATGAATTAAGAAGACTTTGAGCAATTCTGGGGTAAAACATCTGCACCACAGGGGACAGACATTGTAACGGATTTAAAATACTTTGTGAAAGTAGAAACGCAAATTATTATCATTATTTTTTTTACCGATACAACTTGAAATCGTCCTCTGTCATGATCTCTCTGACTTTTTCCCCAAAAGACCTGTTGAAACAACAAAGACAAGCAAATGAGTTAAAGTGGAACTTTCACCTAATTCAAACTTGCATATTTGAAAACTGCATTAAAAACTGCTTATAGGTCATGTTATCCAAAAGTCCAGCAGATGTATAGATTAGGAGATATTCGTACTTTTATTTCTGGGAAAAGTGAAAGGGAAATGTTCCTTGTACTGCATAGTGCTTCATTAGCATATGAAATATCACTAAAACCTTTATTAGCATACTAGTCATGCACAGTAGTGACTGCCCACGCTGCAGATGATAACGGAGCGGGACGAGCAGTTACATACATAGTAAATTAGGCTGGAAAAAGACATCAAGTTCTACCTCTGCCACAGTTACTTAAAGGAAAAGAGAACTACTGTACATAGCCCTGCCCACCTCTAAGATGGCTGCAATTCTGTTTGCCAGAACTTCCTGTTTAAAGGAGTAAACATTTTTTTATGAAAAGCTTTATGTTATAGAGCTTTTCCTGCTCAGTAAAACAAGGTCACTCCCACTGCTGTCACTTGTTTTATTCAAATGTTATAACAGTTCAAATAATCAGGAAGTGAATTTCCTGTGTGATTACTTCCTGATAGTTTTAACTGACAGGAAGTGACTCAGCAGTGTCTATCACATTCTATGGAGAACTTGTCACTGACTCTTCTCCATTAGAATGTAACAGAGTAACTAATTGGAATTCAACCACTAGAGGGCACTGTAGTGTGAAAAAAAACACATTATTGGGGTTTCCCTGCTGTGTAAAATAAGGGAACTTCGTCTGCTGGGAAATGTTTCATTTAAAAGGAACTGCAGCTTTTATGAAATTGCAGTTTTCCATTTTGGTCACCAGACGGAGCCGTTTCTATCACTTATCAACAGGCTTGAAGTCAATGACTCCAGCTCTCACATATTATAAAAATAAATGTCTTTTGAACACCAGTTGGTGATGCTGCGAACAGATTGAGTTACCCTTTGATTGCAAGGGGATGTCCAATGCATTGGGCACCTTATGTTAACCATCTGAATGTCAGAGGGGCACGCAAAAAACATTGCTTTGCAAAGCATTGCGTGCCCTTCTGCCACTCAAAGGGTTAAAAATTAACAAGGTTTGCCCGATATGACTTTTGAATGGAAACTGTCTCATCAGTGCAAGTTTCATTGTTTAACGCAGCATAAAAAGTCCTATAAGATATTTTTTTCACATTAAAAAAAAAGTTTACTGTTCCTTTAAATAGGGTTGATGTTCTTACAACACACAGAGCACGAGAGCAGTCTGGGTGAGCTAATGCATTCTTTGGGGATTTTTAATGAGAAAATGACTGATTTTGCTAGTTTAGAATGTCATTTTGTAGGTTAATAGTGCAATTTATCTTCTGGGTCTCAGTAAAATTCATTCATGGAAGATATTATAAAGTATAATTGGTGATAAATCACTCGGGAGCACTAGGGAAGAACTGGCCTTCGGTCCTCGGAGTCGTGACGATTAGGGGGCAACGCGCAGAATGTCAAAAGTGAGGCAATTCTGGGGCGAGACAGATACTCAGTAGGTGGCAAATACAACGTCCGGTTGATTTATATGGGGATTTTAAAGGAATTATAACGCATATAAATGAACTGGGGTTATATACACTTAAATGGATAGTAATGTTTCACAAAAACAGCAGCTCCAATTAATCTTCATAGTATTTGGACTTTGGAGAGTGTTATTTCAACACTATCAGAGTTGTAGTACAAGAGTAATTGAATGATAAAATATCCCCCTCCCGCCCCTTTTACCTAGTGTAAGCCGCCTCCCTTCAGATGTGGAATCTGGTCTCTTGACCGGACAGGTCACAGCGAGGGACAATCTTCTTACTGTGATCATAAGGAAAACCCTGCCCCCCCTTGACAGGTTTTTCCTTATGATCACTGAAGATTGTCCCTCTCCTCGATCCATCCGGACAGTCTTGCTGCTCTGAGGTGAGCAGTGTTACATCAATAAAAGGGGTGGGAGGAGGATACTTTATCATTCAATTCCTCTTGAACTACAACTCTGACAGTATTGAAATAACACTCTTCATGGCCCAAAGACTATGAAGATTAAAGTGTTAGTAATGTCCAGAAAAACGTTTTTTTTGCATGTAGAAGAGCTTAAAAAGCTGAGCTAAATGCAGAAAAACGTTTCTCTCAAACCGCTATGGTTTAAGAGATACCGGCGTTTAAAGTTTGATCTGCCCTACTGACAGCTGTAAAGCTGTCAGCAGGAGATCTGTGTTGGCCGACACGGAGGCGCTTGAGCAGAGCCGCGATCTCATTATTTACCACTAATCCCTTCATTGGAATGGTCTAAAACGTGCGCTTCAAAACCAGGCACACGTTTTAGACCATTCCAATGAAGGGATTAGTGGCAAATAACGAGATTGCGGCTCTGCTCAAGCGCCTCCGTGTCGGCCGACACAGATCTCCTGCTGACAGCTTTATAGCTGTCAGTAGGGCAGATCAAACTTTAAACGTCTGTATCTCTTAAACCATAGCGATTTGAGAGATACATTTTTTTGCATTTAGCTCAGCTTTTTAAGCTCTTCTAGATGCAAAAACCTTTTTTGTGGACATTGCTAACACTTTAATTGCAGCTGTTTTTATTGTGAAACATTACTATCCCTTTAGTAAGTGAAAAACAGACTGTGTGTAATTCCTGCGCTAACTAAACAAATGGGAGACAACCGTGCCTATGAACTGGAAAAGGTTCCAATATGAGATCAATTACCTGTTTTAGGTTTTATGAGCATTTTTTTGTAATATGTTTGCTAACAAATATAACCAGGGCCGCATTTCCCAATAGGAAGAATAGGCAATTGCCTAAAGATTCAAATTTCGAGGGGAGGTGCCTCAGCTGTGCTGGCCACACCCACATTCTGAAATACAGGTGTGGCCAGAGAAATCTCAATGTCCTTACAGCGGTTTTATACCACTTTATAGGCTATTGTTTAATCTCTTGGCTGCTAGAGAGAGATGTCCAACTTGTGACGCAATGTGTTGAAGATCTCTCTAGCATCCAAAAACAAATTTTCATTGCTTTTTATAGGCCAAGGGTCAGGGGAGGACTGGCTTGGGGGGGCAGTTGCCCCCTGAGCCAGTCGCACGTCTGGGCTGTGGGCCACTGTCTCACCCAATCTCCCTCTTACTGCTGTAAATGGAGCTACACTAGAGATAACACAGAGCTTACAATCGAAATGTAGTTACACAAGTGATACCACAGAGCTACGATCCATATGGAATTACATTAGTAGCATAACCCAATTCACTGGTAAACTCTATGGTATCACTAGTGTAGGTTTACTTACCTTATAATGTCTGTAGTATCACTAGTGTACATTTACTTACATTATAATCTCTGTAGTATCACTAGTGTAGGTTTACTTACATTATAATCTCTGTAGTATCACTAGCGTACCTTTACTTACATTATAATCTCTGTAGTATCACTAGTGTAGGTTTACTTACATTATAATGTCTGTAGTATCACTAGTGTAGGTTTACTTACATTATAATCACTGTAGTATCACTAGTGTAGGTTTACTTACATTATAATCTCTGTACTATCACTAGTGTACCTTTACTTACATTATAATGTCTGTAGTATCACTAGTGTACGTTCACTTACATTATAATGTCTGTAGTATCACTAGTGTACCTTTACTTACATTATAATCTCTGTAGTATCACTAGTGTAGGTTTACTTACATTAAAAAGTCTGTAGTATCACTAGTGTAGGTTTACTTACATTATAATGTCTGTAGTATCACTAGTGTACCTTTACTTACATTATAATCTCTGTAGTATCAGTAGTGTAGGTTTACTTACATTATAATGTCTGTAGTATCACTAGTGTAGGTTTACTTACATTATAATCTCTGTAGTATCAGTAGTGTAGCCCCATTTCAACTGTAAACTCTGTGATATCACTTGCCTTATTTCGCAACATTAATACCAATTTTAAAATTAACAAAAAGTGGTGAGCTCGAGCAATAGTAGGAATAGGCCACTTGATTATATTTGTTCCCCCCAGGACACGTTGCCAGCCCTCCCCTGTCTTGGGTATTTTTTATGCCAGGAAACAGTGGATGGGACCGGGGAAGAGGTCATGTGAGGCTTGGGGGTGTGGCCATGGGTGGAGCTATGCGCACCCAGAGTGCCTTCCCTAGGGGAGCCTGGGATGTAAATTCGGCCCTGTACACAGCTCCTACCCACCCTATGCATACAGTCATTCACTCACCTTTGAATGCCAGAAGGGGTGTGCAATACATTTCTCTTCAATCTGTTGAATACCCTTCCAGCATTCAAAGGGTTAAAAATGTAAACTAAGACTGTGATATTTAACTCCACGGATGCTAGAGAAGTCTCCAGCCCAGAGATATCACTGGCATCCAAGGAGTTAAACTGATGTGAACTCTTGAGGACTATGGAGACATGCAATGCATTACAAATAAACACACTGGCACTCAAAAGGTTAATGTTCTGATGATGCTACGTCTTTATCCCTGTGAGTGCCAGAGGGGTACGCAACACATTGCGGGTACCCCTCTGGCACTCAAAGGGTTAAACCTTTAAGTGGCAGAAAGGTATACCTTTCTAGCACTCAAAGGGTTAAAGATGCATGAAGCTTGGTGAGAATGGAAGAAAACGAACATAAAATAAAAAGGAGGAGAAGGTGAAGAAAAAAACAAAATGGAGGCCTCTTCTCACCGGTACATATTTACAAATTTCTTTCCCATTGACAGGGCTCCAGAGTGCAGGTCTAGTATCGATGCCTGGGACAGAAAGGGAGAAAGAGAGAATTATCACTCACAAAGCAGTCAGCTCTACTCAGAGCAAAACTCGTTAACTGTTCCTGTCTGTAGCACATCTCTGTGGCTTTCAATGTAATGATTTGTAAGAGAGGATTCTGGGTAACCTGACTGTATGTAAAAAGGTGAGGCAGATTTAGATAAAGTGTTAAAGTGGAACTTTCACTCAACTTAAAGTGCCCCCCAAATAATTATTCATATGACGATATGCATACCAGTACTTGTATGATTCTGAATAACTCCGATGTTATTAAAGGAGCAGTAAGCTTTTTTTTTTTTTTTAATGAAAAAATATATATTATAGGAACTTTCCTACTGAGTAAAAAAAGGGTACTCCCACTTCCGGGAGATTTATATTTCCAGAGTTATTACAGTTTAAACCCATGTTTGTTTACATTAGCAGTGACCTCTAGGGGTCAAATTCTAATTAGTTTTTTTAGATTTTTAGATTCTAATGGAGAGGAAAGTCAGAGACATACAATTCTCCACAGAATGTGATAGAAACTGCCTTTCACTTCCTGTCAGTTTAGAACTATCAGGAAGTAAACACACAGAAAATGCACTTCCTGTCAGTTAGAACTATCAGGAAGTAAACACAGTAAATTCACTTCCTGTCAGAAATATCAGGAAGTAATCACAGTAAATTTACTTCCTGTCAGTCAGAACTATCAGGAAGTAAACACTGTAAATTCACTTCCTGTCAGTCAGAACTATCAGGAAGTAAACACAGTAAATTCACTTCCTGTCAGAACTATCAGGAAGTAAACACAGGTTATTTAAACTGCTATAAATTTTGAATAAAACATCTGACAGCAGTGGGATTGACCTTATTTTATTCAGCAGGAAATGCTCTGTAAAATATGCGTTTTCATAAAAAAAGTTTACTGCTCCTTTAAGAAATCCAACTTGATCCTAGATGAACAGGCAGCCATCAGAGCAGACATCTTGTCTTGGAGACATCTGTGCACCGGCGCTGTTCGTCCTGGGCTCCTCCAGGTTGGCGAGTGGGAGTTGCATTGTTTATTAAGGTACAGGAAGGGACTGACGGTGCAGCTGCACAGATGCCGCTACAGTAAGAAGCCTGCCCGTCAGTCTCCGAACAAGTTGGATTTCTTAATAACACTGGACTTATTTAGGATCATACAAGCATTGGTACGCATATCGCTATGTGAACAATTATTTGGGGGCAATTTAAGTTGAGTGATAGCTCCGCTTTAACACTTTATCTAAATCTGAGTCACCTTTTTACATACAGTCAGGTTACCCAGAATCCTCTCTTGCAAATCATTTCATTGAAAGCCACAGAGAGAGATGTGCTACAGATAATTATTTGGGGGGGCACTTTAATTGGAGTGATAGTGTCGCTTTAAAATGAAGGCTACTTTGTGACCTCAGTTCAAGCGATCATCAAATGGAAATCCAGTCATTCCTACTTAGGTGCAAAGCTAGACAGCAAGATTAACTGGAGAAGTCATGTTGGGAAGACACAGCAGAAGGTATCAGCTAAACTGGCAGCACTGTACCCAAATTACAATTAGTTATTCTGTTACATTCTAAGGAGAGGAAAGTCAGTGACATACAGTTCTCCATAGAATGTGATATAAACTGCCTGTCACTTTTTGTCAGTTAGAACTAACAGGAAGTAAACACACAGTAAATTAATTTCCTGTCAGTTAGAACAATCAGGAAGTAAACACAGTAAATTCACTTCCTGTCAGTTAGAACTATCAGGAAGTAAACACAGTAAATTCACTTCCTGTCAGTTTGAACTATCAGGAAGTAAACACAGTAAATTCACTTCCTGATTATTTGAACTATTATAACTTTTGAATAAAACAACTGACAGGGGTGGGAGTGCCCTTGTTTTACTTAGCAAGAAAACACTATAAAAGTTTACTGATTCTTTAAGTACACTCATGAACACGCCTGAGTCGGTTTAAAAAACTTCCAGAGACTGTCACGTCCGAGCCTGTGGACATGACGTCGGGGACTGACTGAAGATGTTATCTCTTGGACACCAGAACAAAAGAAAAATTAATTGGCCATTAGGATTTTATGGGCCTAGTAACTTGTTCACGCTTAATTGTCCCTTTGTCTAGCAAAAACTAACGATCGCATACAAGAGAGGACTCTGGGTACTATCACTGTATTTAAAAAAAAAAATAATAAAAAAAGAAGATGAGACAGATGTAGGCAAGATTTTAACCCTTTGAATACCAGAGAGGTATCTGACACTCAAAGGGTTAAAGATGGCTGCTTCATGACGGGCTTAGAGGAGGGGGAAGAAAGTTAATGAAACATTATGTTCAATGACTTCTTTTATTATCTGCTAATTATGCCCCAGAAAGGAAAATATGTGTGTTTTTAAAAATGTGCTGTCTAAATGTCACATCTACAGTTTGGAGAGAGAAAATGAAATGTACCGGACACAATTAGCCCAACTACAAAGAGAGCGTCACATTAAAATACAGGTTGTACTTACAAGAGAGAACATGCTGAAACACTTACAGTTTCCATCCTTTGATTTAACATAAAATACGGTATATAAAAAGAACCTCCAGCTGTTGTGGACTACAAGTCCCATTATCTCCCAACCACCAAACAGCTAATGAGCCCTTAAAGTAGAAGTAATAATTCCTAATAATAACCCCATCCTACCTTACTAAGGACAGAAAACCATAAGGGACTCTATAAATGGTTGTCACGTCCAAGGGGCAGACATGACATCTGCACGCAGGACCACAGGATACAAACTCTGCCCGCTGTACATGGTCATCTTAAAGGGATAGTAATGTTTCATAATAAAAGCAGCTCTAATTAATCATCATAGTATTTGGACTTTGGAGAGTGTTATTTCAATACTGTCAGAGTTGTAATTCAAGAGTAATTCAATGACAAAGTATCCCCCTCCCGCCCCTTTTACTGATGTAACACTGCTCAGCCAGATCAGAAGGGAGGTGCCCAGGTAGACTGCAGAGAGGGACAATCTTCAGTTAAGATAAGGGAAAAACCTGAAAAACTTGTCAGGACTTTCATTGTTCTCATAGGAAGAAGATTGTCCCCTGCTGTTATCTGTCTGGTCTATGGACTGCATTCCACATCTGAGAATAGATGGCTTACACTAGGTAAAAGGGGCGGGAGGAGAAACTTTGCTTGTGAATATCTCTCAAACCATAAAGGTTTGAGAGATCAGACTTATATCGTTTTTCATGTTTTTTTAATGCCTACAAAATAAAATAAAGAAAAAACGAAGTATTACTATCCCTTTAAGGGGATAGTAATAGCTGATTTTAGCCAAGTTTAATATTGTATTATTATTATTAAAAAATAAATTATTTGATGTACGACTTCTAAAGTTCCCCCCTCCCGCCCCTTTCACAGATGTCAGGGCTCTAGCTGACAGCATGACGCTTTGGTCGTGTGACTGGACGGCGGCTCTTCAGCAGAGCTGAAATAGCGCTATCTAAAAAGAAATTCTTCATTGGAACGGTCTACAAATTGTCCTGGTTTGTGGCAGTAGACCATCGTCATGAAGATTTCCTTAGTATCCGCTCCTATCTCGTGCTCCGTCCGGTCCGCAGACCAGAATCCAAGTCTGACAGCTTGAGCGGTGACGTACATAAAAGGGGAAGGACGGGTACAGTTTAGAAAGCAATTGCTCCTAAATGCTGCAAGTTACAGAAAAAATACATAGATGCATTTGTTTCTTTTTTTTAATACATACAATATTATTTACTGCCAAAATGAAGTATTACTATCACTTTAAGCAACGGAACAACCGCAAAAGTCATAAGGGCCACAGGAATTTTCTGACTATTGTATGGTAAGTGGAGTTGTTAGTTCTCCTTTAAAGGAGCAGTAAACTATTTTTTATGAAAACACATATTTTACAGAGCATTTCCTGCTGAATAAAGTAAGGTCACTCCCATCGCTGTCAGATGTTTTATTCAAAAATTATAGCAGTTTAAATAATCAGGAAGTGAATTTACTGTGTTTACTTCCTGATAGTTCTAACTGACAGGAAGTGGATTTACTGTGTGTTTACTTCCTGATAGTTCTAACTGACAGGAAGTGAATTTACTGTGTTTACTTCCTGATAGTTCTAACTGACAGGAAGTGAATTTACTGTGTTTACTTCCTGATAGTTCTAACTGACAGGAAGTGACAGGCAGTTTCTATCACATTCTATGGAGAATTGTATGTCTCTGACTTTTCTGACTTTCCTCTCCATTAGAATCTAACAGGAAATCTAATTAGAATTTGACCACTAGAGGGCACTGCTAATGTAAAAAAACATGGGTTTAAACTGTAATAACTCTGGAAATATAAATATCTCCGCGATGGGAGTACCCTTATTTTACTCAATAGGAAAATCCCTACAATACATATTTTTTCATAAAAAAAAGTTTACTACTCCTTTAAACTGTCAAATAGTAGAGAAGTCTATGTGAAAAGAAAAATGGGGGGACTCAAATCTCACAGCAATTATCTGCTTAAGATTCTGGGAAAGGTACATTTAACCCCTTGTGTGCCAGAGGGGTACACAACATGCTGAAAAGCAATGTGTTGTGCACCCCTCTGGCACTCAAAGGGTTAAGACAGATTTTTATAGCTATTGCACACATTAGCTAGCAGTACTTAATATATAAGATATGAACCCGTTTCAGTTTCAAGTGATACTGTTGCTTACAAAATGTATGTAAAATATATGATAGAAGGATTTTCCTGTCGATTATCCAAGCTGTCACCGGAACATGTCGCTTCTTCCGGAAAAATATTGCCAAAATCCATCCCTTCCCCTGTATGTCAACCACAAAAACTCTCACTCAGGCACTCATTCTCTCTAGACTGAACTATTGCAACATTCTACTCTCTGGTCTTCCTGCCGCTCGCCTTTCTCCACTTCAGTCTGTTCTCAGTTCAGCTGCAAGAGTAACTACCCTTGCTCCCAGATACCTTCCTTCTCATTTGCTCCTGAAATATTGGCTACCTATAAGGTCTTGTATTTCTTACAAGATTCTTTACTTCTCCTTTAAGTCGCTTTCTTCTTCAGCACCCGCTTACATATCTACTCTTATCTGCCACTACACTCCTTCCCGTCGCCTGAGTTCTTCTCAAGGGTTCTTTCTCTCTCCTCTCCCTACACATCTCGAGTCATCTCTCTACTGCAATCTTTTTCACTGGCTGGCCCTCAACTTTGGAATGTCCTCCCTATCACCATTCTCCAATCATCCACATTCTTCACATTCAAGCATCTTTTGAAAACCCACCTGCTCGAGGAGGCATCTCAGTAACAATATCCTCCTTGTGCTCATTGACAGTAACAGTGGCGTAACTATAAGGGTCGCACCTGCGGCCAGGCCCGCGCACTCCAGGAGCCCGGCCTCCCCTGTGACCCCTCCACCTGGCGCCCACAATCTCCTGCCGGCGCTCTACAGATGCAGAGTGCTGGGAGATGACATCATCTCCCAGCACTTTGCATTCCTAAGAGGAGGTAGGAGATGGGGGCATTGTGGAGGTGGTCAATGTGGTCGAGGGGGGGCCCGTGGCACTTCTTGTACCAGGGCCAGAAGGCTTCTGGTTACACCTCTGGACAGTAACATCAGAATCCCTCTGTTCCTCCTTCACTACGCCTTGCACTTATGATCCTTCTCCTACCGTCTCTGTAAGTTGTCATGATTTCTAATTAGGTTGCAAGCTCCTTGGGGCAGGGTTCCTTTCCTAATGTATGATTCCCATTGCTGCACTTTTCCCCGCTAATAATGTAACGATCGTACTTTAGCCTGCTGCTCTTAACCCTGTCCTGTATTTTTGAATCACACCGTTAAAACTTCTGCAAAGCGCTGTGTACATGTTTGGCTGTATTTAAATAAAGATACATACGTACAATTAAAACAAAAGGATGCTTCCGCTGCTGACAGATTTTTCAATCAAAATAAAATTGAACTATAATTTTTGATTCTGGTTTTACTGGGCACGTTTGTTTCCATCACTTATTAAGGAGATCAATGACTAATACCTTCCAATAAATTTGTTACGAAAAATTGCCTTTTGGGCACTAGTTGGCGATGTTGATAAAGAAATACATTTGAATTGCTATAGCTTTTGAATGAAAGAGCTCCCAGCACTGAAAGTGCACGGAAAGTCCTATATCATATTTTTTCGTAATAAAAAAGGTCACTGCTCCTCAAAAAAAAAAATCTAAAACTATTGCTCGCCCTCTGCTCCTTAAGGGATTAAAACTGATATACTAGCAATAATGGAGTAATTCTGGACCAATTCAACTGCATCATTGAAGGTAACTGAACACTCCCCAAATTCCCATGCTAGAGGGCACCCTTAAAGGGATAGTAATACTTCAAAATTACTATCCCTTATATTGAATGAAAAACTGAATTAAATGCCACCAGCGGCATCTCTCAAACCTTTATGGTTTGCGAGATAGCCGCTTTTAAACTTCGCTCCCCCCTGCCTCTCCACTGACGTCATCGTTCTTGCTGCAGCAGGGAAATCCCTTCTTTGAATCAAGCGGAGGTTCTTCAGAAGAGCCAGATCTCATTATAGAAGAAACAATCCTTCACTAAAACGGTCTTCTACGTGTGCTTGGTAACCAAGAACATGTAGAAGACCGTTTTAGTGAAGAATCTTGTTTTCCATAATGAGATCGCGTCTGTGCTAAAGAGTCTCCGGCGGTCCCGGGACCAGATTTCCCTGCTTCAGCAAAAACGATGAAGTCAGCGGAGAGGCAGGGGGAGCGAAGTTTAAAAGCGGCTATCTCGCAAACTATAAAGGTCTAAGAGATGCCACTGGTGGCATTTAATTCAGTTTATCAAGGGCTTCGATGTAAGGGATAGTAATTTTGAAGTATTACTATCCCTTTAAAGCAGAACTACCACCTCTACTAAAGTCGCCCTGCAATACTTAGGCAGGTGGTGACTAGCTTAATAATTATTATTTGACTTCTCAAAAGTGCCCCCGAATAAAGTTATCCTTTAGCTTCCGAGACCGGAAGCCAGGCATCGCCGCGGATATCTTGAATGCGCGCCTGCGCTGTCAGTCCTCTTCACCCTTCACAGGCATTGCACTGGCCCGGACGGCTCCAGAAGAGACTGACGGCGCAGGCGCACAGGCTGCAATAACCTGGCCGTCAGTCTCGGAAATTTAAGGATAACTTTATTCGGAGGCACTTTTGAGAGGTAAAATAATGATTATTAAGCTAGTCGCCACCTGCCTAAGTATTGCAGGGCGACTTTAGTGGAGGTGGTAGCTCTGCTTTGATTAAACAGGGCTTTTAACCCCTTCCTTAACTGCTAATAGAAATTTTCATTTTCCTCTGCTGTGTAACTGCCACAGAATTGCCTAATTTCTTCCTAATACATCTGCCTCATCGACTTTTTGAAGAAAATACAATATTTTATTTCAATAATTTTTTTCCAGTTTTGGACATTTTGTACAAGTCTTTCTGCAGTGAAAAATGTAGGTTAGAAAGAAAAAGAAAAAAACAAAACAAAAAACCCCCCCCACATTATTTTAACCCTTTGAGTGCCAAAGGGGTATGCAACGCACTGCAAAGCAATGCGCTGAGTACCCCTTTGGCACTCAAAGAGTTAAGCTATGAGGAGTCAGTCTACTAACAGAAATATACAGTATATATATATATATATATATATATATATATATATATATATATATATATATATATATATACACACACACGTACAATGGCACCATTTACGCAAACAAGTACTCCGGGTGAGAGGATTGGCGGCGAGAAACTGTGGGTCTGTTGAGCCGCACAGCGATGTCTTTAATGGAAAACGCTAAACCGCTCTCGGGCTCGGCATGGGAACATTTCCATGTACTAATCAGAACAAGGAACCTGGAAAATTAAACTAGGAGATTTCACAGCTGGTTAAATCCCTCTCCGCTCCGTAGTTAGCCAAAGGTTCAGCAAAACCTCGGCCAGGCGGGAGAGAATATTGGAACATTTGAAATATGAAAGACTAACAGTGTTAACTCTTTGGATGACAGAGATGTATCCAGTGCATTCAACCTGTTAAAAGCACCATTTAAATAAATGGGATGTTCATTTCTCTCCTGTGGTGCATCTCTTTAGCTTACCGAATGTTCTTTAACACTTTAAGTGCCAGACAGATGGACAATAGACGCCTCTCTGTCTCACGGCTGGCACTTAAAGGGATAGTAATGTTTAAAAATAAAAGCAGCTCCAATTAAAGGGATATTAATGGCAGAAAAAAAGTATTAACTGTATGGTAGATACAATTAAAAGAGAGTACTTGCACTTATTCGTATCTCTCAAACAGTTATGGTTTGAAAGATACAGGAAAATAAAGTTCTCCGCTCCCTCCCCTTTCTGTTTCATGAGATGAAAAGCTGTCTGAAGCAGATTCTGGTTCCTGGATCAGACGGCGGATCTTCAGCGGTACTGACGCGCATATGTGATGCGGGCGACACTCTGACGTGTGTGTGTGTGTGTGTAGCTGTTTTGAGATGCATGCAAGAATAGTAAAACGGACTCGTACTACATGGGGCAATCTCATTGATAAAGGAGAACTTGGTAAAATGCTCATCAGTGTCTAGTTATCTGTTAGCAACACTTAAGTTCATGTAGCATGTTTGCATTATAACCAATAACCCTTTGAGTGCTTTGCAATGTGTTGCAGACCGCTCTGGCACTCAAAGGGTTAAGGAACAGATGGATGCTACTCAGATTTGCGACACTTCGGAATGTCGTTCTTTTGATGCGGGTGACATTCTGATGTCGGCCTTTTCATGCAGGAGACATTTTTAACGCTGAGTTTTGTTGGTCGCCAGATAGAGGGCGACATTTCAACAGGACACCCATTTTGAGTGACTCATCTGTGCTTAAGCAGGGAAATCCTTAAATCCTAGCCTGTTGGTGGCCCTTGAGGACTGAACTTGGATACCTCTGGACTACATAAAGGATATTTGGCAATCTGGATGTTTTGGAATCTGGGAACTACAGCCCCAATCATATCTGCAGTGTCTATTCCTAGAATCCATTTTACACCAGTCCTAGAACCTACACTTGAATTTAATGTGCAATCAATTTGATGTCCCTATGCCCATTCAAAGGGGCCCCTATTACCTGGTTCACAATGCATCGCCTTGAACTTTTCTGCCTTGGGAATTCCATATGGAAAAGATTTTAACCAACTGGTCCCCCCTATAATTGAAAAACTACAGACACATGCAATCCGGGGCTGTCCAACCGAAGCTGCTCGATATATTTACTGCAATCTCCCCCGTCAAGCCAACATCAGGAATGTTGTCAACAACAAGTCACGGAAAACCATCAACCAGTTAAAGTGGAACTATCGTTGTTTAAAACTATACCCGGATATGTAATTATTTTCAAATAATTCTCAATGTTTTCTCTGTAACGAAGTTTCAAATGTCTACCTGTGATGTCAGTCTGGAGCTCGGCATGGTACAAGCGTTCATGGAATGGTTTAAAGGGATAGTAATACTTCGTTTTATCTTTATTTTATTTTGTAAGCATTAAAAAACATGAAGAACGATATAAGTCTTATCTCTCAAACCTTTATGGTTTAAGAGATATTCACAAGCAAAGTATCCCCCTCCCGCCCCTTTTACTGATGTAACACTGCTCAGCCAGATCAGAAGGGAGGTGCCCAGGTAGACTGCAGAGAGGGACAATCTTCAATTAAGATAAGGGAAAAACCTGAAAAACTTGTCAAGGGGGGCAGGGCTTTAATTGTTCTCATAGGAAGAAGATTGTCCCCTGCTGTTATCTGTCTGGTCTATGGACTGGATTCCACATCTGAGAAGAGATGGCTTACACTAGGTAAAAGGGGCGGGAGGGGAAACTTTGCTTGTGAATATCTCTCAAACCATAAAGGTTTGAGAGATAAGACTTATATAGTTCTTCATGTTTTTGTAATGCCTACAACATAAAATAAAGATAAAACGAAGTATTACTATCCCTTTAAATAGTGTCCACCCGATTGCCATGCTATTAATTAATAGCCGGCCTGCAAGCAGAGCAGAACATACAGGGCGCACACAAGGCCCTTCTATGTGACCATAGTATTTGTAGAGTGTCTTCTCACGTCCCGCACATGTAAGAACAGTGTGCCGGACAAGAAGCGTGACCACTGTATGAAGAAGGATGACAGGAGCAAGCAGGATAGACTGCTCACGTCAAACACCAGGACATACTGCCCCTGTTGAGAAGGGGGCGCCTTTACTCTCATTATTGACACCGCCACTGCTGCCACTCAGCAATAACGTCATTAAGATGGCAGCGCTTTCATTGTTCCAATTAGAGACCTTGTAAGGTACATTACCTTACATTATCCCTTTGAGTGCCAGAGGGGTAGGCCTATCAACAGCTAAAACTCTATCTCAGGCACTCATTCTCTCTAGACTTGACTACTGCAACATTCTACTCTCTGGTCTTCCTGCTTCTCATCTCTCTCCACTTCAATCTGTTATCAATTCAGCCGCAAGAATCACCACATTTGCTCCCAGATACCTTCCATCTCATCTCCTCCTGAAATCCCTCAATTGGCTACCTATAAAGTATCGTATTTCTTACAAGATTCTCCTCCTCTCCTGTAAGTCACTCTGTTCTTCTGCACCCTCTTACATTTCTGCCCTTATCTCCCGCTACACCCCTTCCCGTCCCCTACGGTCTTCTCAAGGGTTCTTCCTGTCCTCTCCCTACACAACACGAGCCATCTCTCGACTACAATCTTTCTCACTGGCTGCTCCTCGACTCTGGAATGCCCTCCCCATCACTGTTCGCCAATCATCCACAATCACCACTTTCAAGCAACTCCTCAAAACCCACTTGCTCAGGGAGGCATCTCAATAGCGATGTCCTCCTTCTGCACACTGACAGTCACATCAGAATCCTTCTGCACTTCTTTCACCACACCTTGTACCTGCACTTATAATACTCCTCCTAGTGTCTCTGTTTGTCAATATGAATTCAGCCTAGATTGTAAGCTCCTTGGGGCAGGGTCCCTTTCCTAGTGTATGATTCCCTTGCTGCACTTTCCCTCACAAATAATGTAATGATTGTACTTAACCTTAATGCTCTTAACCCCAGTTCTGTCGTTTTTGTATTGTATTATTTCAACTTCTGTTAAGCGCTGTGTACATGTATGGCGCTATATAAATAAAGATACATACATACATGCTAATTATATCAAACCTACTGCGTTAAATAAAAGCATCTAACAAAAATATTGGTGATTCTGAAAGCACTGTAATTTTTCCACTTAATGGCTTTACACCACTTGTTTTCTGATATAACTGCCCAGTGTCTCCTCCTATCGCTCCATATAACCTCTTTCTATAATCAATATCTGCCGCGTAATCATTTTTTCAATTCATGTAGTAAAAGTAATGAAATAAATAAAGTTCCTTTCCTTTGACAAATGAATTCCGCCAGTGCTTGGACGTCCGCTGACAGGCATTATAATGCACTGAATTAATGTCATTTCAATGTCAAATCCGCCCGCGTGATGGCCACAGCTGAGACGCGTTCATCTAGCAGGAATTCGTTAAATTGTTATCACAGTTAGACAGCACTTTAGTTAACCCCTTGTGGAGCAAAGTGTGGAGCAACTCTGTCAAGGATGTGTAAACCTTTTGAGTGCCAGTGGGGTGCATGACGATACCCCGCTTGTATTCAAAGCGTTAATGGAGGACACTGCTAACCAGAATTTAGAATCCTCACATGTCATGGGATTGTAGGAAGAGAACATTTACAGTGGGTAGATAAGCAAATATGGGCCGTATTCCATGATTAAAACAGGATCTGAAAAATGTGCAACATGAAAAGAATTTATTAACCCTCTGCGTGCCTGAGGAATACGCAATGCATTGCTTTCAATGTGTTGTGTACCCCTCTGCCACTCAAAGGGTTACAATAAAAGCAAAGCAATTAAAAATATAATTGCTTTTTTTGTGTTTATAGGCACCAAACCCCCCATCCTATATAATAATTCGCTAATGTATGTTTGTCAGAAGCCATCATGCGCAGTACAGCCTGCCCGCCCCACGGCTGATAACAGAGAGGGGCTCTCCAAATTCAGGCCGTAGTCGGTGCGCAGAGACGACTATGGTCTGAATTCGGAGCTCCCCGCTCCGTTATCAGCCGCGGCGCGGTCAGTCTCTACTGTGCATGACTGCACCGCAGCCGTTGCTGTCTGGCACTGTGGCCCATGTACACGGGCTGTTCAACAAGACAGAAGATACTTTAGGCAATTCTATATAATAATTCGCTAGGATGTTTGTCAGAAGCTGTCATGCGCAGTAGAGATCAGTGTGGATCAGTGAGGTAGCGGCCGCTTAACCCTTTGAGTGCTAGAGGGGTACGCAATGCATTGCAAAGCAATGCGTTGCGTACCCCTCTGACACTCCAAGGGTTAACATTACCCGGACCCTAGCCCATGTACACGGACTTTTACACTAGTAAATTAATAAATAAATAAAGGTGCACAGAAACTCATAGATGGAAGGGTGAATATTGTTGAACTGGTTTGCTTTCAATTCAATAAATTTAATTTGTTACGTTTTTCGGATCCTGTTTTACACATAGTGTTCACTGGGCAGGGCTGGATTTAACACCCTGTGTGCTGTATACCGGCTGGATGGACACGATCTGCTGTTACTACTAATGTGAGTATTTATGAATCAGATCTAAAATTTGTCTACACATTGTGTGGTCGGTGCCTCCGTTGCTGTTTCTTTCTCCAATGTATTGTGTCACAATGCCCTGTAGTCCTCTCTGGCATACAAGGGGTTAAATTCCTCAATCTTACTTCAGGGGCATTTTTATTCATTCTGCACGGTATAACTAGATTTGCAGTATCGTTTGTGGCCACTGCGATTTTATGGAATGCTGCTGCTATTGGTAACCGAACTGAGCGCTACGTCTTCAGTACATATTTCCAACCTGTCATCCAACATTTCAACATATTTCTCTGCTGCAATAAAGAGTTACATCCATAATGAAAATATACTCTATAATACATCTTTAGTAGCAAGTATTAAATGTTAAAAAACTAGTCATTTTAGCTGTCTCTAAAAGCCATACTCACCCCTCCGTCAGACCCTCCGAGTGAGAGGCCGGCCTCGGCTAATCTGTAGGGAAACAGACTTGGTAAATATCTCAGGACACAGACGCAGATGGAAACTTAGGACTATATGCACAAATGGAGCATGCGTAATACAAAAATAAATGTACCATTGGCATAAAAAGTATACAGTGTCCTAAGCCTTATGCTAATATGCTCATCTTTCTCCAAAAATTAAATAAAGCCAAAGTATGTGAAAGGCTCACTGAGAAAGAACAGTTATTGCTTTTCTATAGCTAATCCACAGAGAAACGCTGTATTATAGCTCTCTATGCCATTACAGAGGGGAGATTTCCACGTACATATCAGACTAATCTCACCCAAAAGAGTTCTGAAATGACAGGCAAGTCCCCACAGCACAAGAATACCAGCTATCCCCAGATGTACAATTACCCCAAGATACCACCTAACCCCAGACAAACAAATACACCAGAATACCAACTAACCCCAGACAAACAAATACACCAGAATACCAGCTAACCCCAGACAAACAAATACGGCCCCCTGGCCACTCCTGTTAAAATGATTGCTTATACCAGCGGTACAGCCAGTATAGAGGAAATTTGCATAACTCCTCCTTACTGCCACTCCTGGGTGTGTAGGTCCTCAAGGAGGCATACATTTAAGTGGAACTACCACCCCTTGTAAACTTTTCTCCAAATAATTACCCATCTGGCGACTAGCTGCTCAATAGCGCTAGTCACCAGAATTATTACCGCGTTATTGAGAATTATACACTGCTCCTGAACTGACAGCCAGGAAACAGAGCAGACATCTTTGCATAGTGACATCTGCGGTCCTGCGCTGTCAGTCCCTTCCAGTATAATATGGCACCTAGCAACGGCTCCTAGAACCGGCTGGGACTGACAGCGCAGGACTGCAGATGTCACTATGGAAAGATGTCTGCTCTGTGTCCTGCCTGTCAGTCCAGGAGCAGTGTATAATCCTCATTAACGTGGTAATAATTCTGGCGGCTGGCACTACTGAGCAGCTAGTCGCCAGATGGGTAATTATTTGGGTCAAAGTTTACAAGAGGTGGTAGTTCCGGTTTAAGTTACATAATGCTTCCTCTATTAAATGTAGACACACTATCTATAACAGTGGTTCTCAACTCCGGTCCTTGGGACCCACTAACAGGCCAGGACTTAGGGATTTCTCTGCTAGAGCACAGGTGTGGTGATCAGAGGCTCATTCACATTGATTAACTCACCTGTGTTCTAACAAGGAAATCATGTGAGCAGAGGCTCATTCACATTGATTAACTCACCTGTGTTCTAACAAGGAAATCATGTGATCAGAGGCTCATTCACACTGATTAACTCACCTGTGTTCTAACAAGGAAATCATGTGATCAGAGGCTCATTCACACTGATTAACTCACCTGTGCTCTAACAAGGGAATCATGTGATCAGAGGCTCATTCACACTGATTAACTCACCTGTGCTCTAACAAGGAAATCATGTGATCAGAGACTCATTCACATTGATTAACTCACCTGTGCTCTAACAAGGAAATCATGTGATCAGAGGCTCATTCACACTGATTAACTCACCTGTGCTCTAACAAGGAAATCATGTGATCAGAGACTCATTCACATTGATTAACTCACCTGTGCTCTAACAAGGAAATCATGTGATCAGAGGCTCATTCACATTGATTAACTCACCTGTGTTCTAACAAGGAAATCATGTGATCAGAGGCTCATTCACATTGATTAACTCGCCTGCGCTCTAACAAGGAAATCATGTGATCAGAGGCTCATTTACACTGATTAACTCACCTGTGTTCTAACAAGGAAATCATGTGATCAGAGGCTCATTAACACTGATTAACTCACCTGTGCTCTAACAAGGAAATCATGTGATCAGAGGCTCATTCACACTGATTAACTCACCTGTGCTCTAACAAGGAAATCATGTGATCAGAGGCTCATTCACATTGATTAACTCACCAGTGTTCTAACAAGGAAATCATGTGATCAGAGGCTCATTCACACTGATTAACTCACCTGTGCTCTAACAAGGAAATCATGTGATCAGAGGCTCATTCACATTGATTAACTCACCTGTGTTCTAACAAGGAAATCATGTGATCAGAGGCTCATTCACACTGATTAACTCACCTGCGTTCTAACAAGGAAATCATCAAATCCTGACCTATTTGTGGGTCCCGAGGACTGGAGTTGAGAACCACTGATCCATAAAGACCTTTGGAACAGTACAATCCCTGACCAAAAAAAAAAAAAAAACTATGCCACCTTTAATTCCCTTATCAAGTGTTTTTGACAGTTACATTTATGTTATTATCTGAAAACACAGTTTCTCCAACCAAGAACACCGATGTGAGGGTTCCCTGAAGATTAACAAGATTGGAGGCGATTGAGCGAGAAGGATAAAAGTGTATTTAAAGCGGCAGTAACGGCTTCATATACTAACCCCCAATTACCTTCCTATGGTCAGAAAATGCTCTGTGATTTTTTTTTGCTTGCTCCCTGATTCAGGAGACAGCACAGTAAATCAGTCGTGGCTGTCTTGTACGTGCAAACTGACTTGAAAGTTGCTAGTGGAACAAAAACTCTGCTTACTGTACATGGGAATCTTAACTCTTTAACCCTTTGAGTGCCACAAGGGTACACAACGATTTGCAAAGCGATGCGTTGCGTACCGCTCTGGCACTCAAATGGTTCAAGTCTATAGCGCTTTGCAAGACATTGTTTTGCAATGCATTGCACACCTCTCTGGTTTTTAAAGGATTACATAGGCTCAAACACTCTGCCTGCTTCAGTTTTAATGCCGGTATGTTTCATATCTTTCCCTCTACCCTCATATTAACTCCGTGGGTAAAACATACCAAAACGTATACATGCCCTCAGGGTTTAAAATATGAAGTTCTTTGCTACTAGCCAGACCTGAAAAGTTACTCGCCACTGCAAGCCATAGCATACCCACCAGGGCTGAATTTCTACTCGCCAGGGCTAAATTTTCACTCGCCATTGGCTAGTGGCGAGTGGAAATTTTGAGCCCTGCATGCCCTCATTCTGTCCCGCTTAGACTATTTTAAAATGTTAGTAATGTCCAAAAAAAGATTTTTGCATTTAGAAGAGCTTAAAAAGCTGAGCTAAATGCAAAAAAACGTATATCTCAAACCGCTATGGTTTAAGAGATACAGGCGTTTAAAGTTTGATTTCTCCTACTGACAGCTGTAAAGCTGTCAGCAGGAAATCTGTGTCGGCCGACACGGAGGAGCTGGAGCAGGGCCGCGATCTCCTTATTTACCACAAATCCCTTCATTGGAATGGTCTAAAACGTGTGCCTGGTTTTCAAGCACACGTTTTAGACCATTCCAATGAAGGGATTCTGTGTAAGTAACGAGATCTCGGCACTTCTCAAGCGCCACCGTGTCGATCGACACAGATCTCCTGCTGACAGCTTTACAGTTGTCAGTAGGAAACAGCGACATTTAAACACACGTATCTCTTAAACCATAGCGGTTTGAGAGATACTGTTTTTTTGCATTTAGCTCAGCTTTTTAAGCTCTTCTAAATGCAAAAAATTTTTTTTGGGACATTACTAAAACTTTAATGTCCTACTAACTGGCCTCCCTGCTTCCCATCTTTCCTCAATGCAGTCTGTTTTAAACTCGGCTGCACGAATCACCACAGTCTCTCCAAAAACTGAACCTGCTCACATCATTCTTAGACATATGACATGGCTCCCTGTTCAGCAACGTATCACTTACAAAGTCCTTCTTCTCACCTTTAATGCTCTCTACACTGCTACCCCTCCTTACATCTCTTCCCTCATCTCATGTTCCCTTCGCTCAGCACACAACGCACTTCTTGTTACACCATCCACTCACTCTGCCCTCTCCCGTCTCAAACCTTTTTCACTTTCCGCTCCCTACCTCTGGAACTCCATACCACTCTGCCTACGTCTTGAACAATTCCCCTCTGACTTTAACCCTTTGAGTGCCAGAGGAGTACACAATGCTTTGCATTGCAATACTTTGCGTACGCCTCTGGCACTGAAAAGATTTCAGGGTAGGCATTACCCTATCTTCTGGGGTACTAGGACAATGCACTATCTTTGGGCAAATTCAGCACTTGTAATCACAGCATTTGACACCCTCATACCCTATTGTCTAATATTACCCATTTAGACTGTAAACTCTAGAGACCTTTCCCCTATTGTTTCTATGAAATTGATACTTATTTTATCCCCTCTTATTTACTGTAACATACTTTTATTGTAAGGTGTTGTGCACACTGTGTGGCAACATATAAAGATATACATACATATCTGCATCCGCTGACATGACATCCAAGATTAATAGGCAAAGGTCAACATTCATAGGGCGATTACAATTTCTGGTCTTAGCAATATAAGTATGGGGGTTATTATTTTGTGTTACTTCCCCTTTGAACATTATCAGATAAACATGTTAGTCAATGGATATACGCGACAAAATGACAGCAGCTAATGAATCAAAGGCACAGAAATGAGTTTGTCTCGCAGAGCGGGCACACAATGCGCTTACCTCAGCATTCTCTCAGCTTCCTGCTGTGTTATTACCGAGTCTGTAATGGCCCGTCCGCATTTACTTGGTGTGCACCCTGAGATATAGAGAGAGAGACACAATCAGGAATCTTATCAAGGGTGAGATTACTTAAAGGAATAGTGCAAAAATGCAAAGGAAAAATGTATGGGGTGAGATTATTTAAACGGACAGTAATGTCAGAAAAAAAGTATTAACTATATGGTAGATACAATTAAAAGAAAGTACTTGCACTTATTCGCATCTCTCAGACCGTTATGGTTTGAGAGATATAGGAAAATAAAGTTCTCTGGTCCCTCCCCTTTCTGCTTGACGAGCTGTAAAGCTGTCAGAAGCAGATTCTAGTCACTTGACCAGATGTGGCTCTTCATCAGCGCCGATATAACGATATCTAAAGATAAATACTTAATTTGGAACGGTCTACAAAGTGCGCCTGGCTTGCAAGCACACTTTGTAGACTGTTCCAATGAAGTATTTATTTCTAAATAGCGCGATTTCAGCTCTGCTGAAGAGCCTCTGTCTGGTCAAATGACTGGAATCTGCAGCTGTTAGCTAGATGGCAGACTTGAGTGAAACAGCCAGGAAAAGGTAACTTTAGCAACTTATATCTCTCAAACCATAAAGGTTTGAGAGATCAAACTTACATTAATGTTAATCTTTTTTTAATGTCTACAATAATAAATCAACTTAAAATTAACCATTACTATACCTTTAAAGGGATAGTGCAAAAATGCTAAAAAAAAGTAAAATAAAATAATTGGGCGAGATTATTTAAAGCAGAACTTTCACCCACTATACGGTCGCCCTGCAATAATCAAGCAGGTAGCGACTAGCATTATAATATATATTTTACCTTTGAAAAATAGCCCGTTCTAAAGAAAAGCTTAATTGTAGGAGACCTGGAAGCCAGGCATCAGAGCGGACATCTTGTCTGCGCTCCTGCGCCGTCAGTCCTGGTCTTCAGTGAGAAGCACTGCAGTGTGCCACATGGTAACCGGACGGACTGACGGTGCAGGAGCGCGGACTGCACTAACCCGGCCTTCAGTCTCCTACAATAAAGGATTTCTTTAGAACGGGCTACTTTTCAGAGGTAAAATATGTATTATAAAGCTAGTCGCTACCTGCTTAATTATTGCAGGGCGACTCTATAGCGGTTGAAAGTTCTGCTTTAAAGGATAAGTGTGAAAATGCAAACATTTTTTATAAAATTATATATTAACCCTGTGAGTTCCAGAGAGGTATGCAATGCTTTGCATAAATCTCTGACACTCATAGGTTTAATTCCCCAAACTATCCATATATAATAGTGCTTTTCCTGCAGAAAAATAAAGCAAAGCTGCTTCCAATTCAAACTGTATCACGGATCACGACAATACCTTTCTCTGTCAGTGTCTGCAGAAGATTACAGGAGATCATAGAAATGTTTCATTTGGAGTAATGAAACAGCACCACCTAGCTGTCACTTTTTATACATTTAATTTGAGTAACCATTTTAAAGGACCAAGGAGGTGCAACGCACTACTAAGCAGTGGGTTGTACCCACCCTCTGGTCTTTAAACGGTTATAGCCAATAAGTCATACAAGTTTGAGCCATTTAACGTTTGAATTAATTATCTCCCAGAATGTACATGTATATTACAGGTCAATACGAGGATCTCTCTAGTGAGCAATTCATTTCAAGGCCTGATCAATTAACCCCTTGAGATTAGAGGAAAGGAGGTTTCAACTTCAGCAGAGGAAGAGTTTATATACACTGAAGTCTGTTAAAGGGACAGTAATGTCCCATAAACAAGTATTCTTGTTTTGTAGAGGTTAAAAAAATAAATGATGTGGCACAAATCCTATCTCTCAGACCGCTATGGTTTGAGAGATATTCGCCTGTAAAGTTTCCCTTTTCTGATGTCAGCTGTAAAGCTGACAGCGGGAGATTCGAGTCGTGTGACTCCAGGAGGCTCTTCAGCAGAGCCGAAACAGCGTTACTTGAAAAGAACTACTTCACGGGAACGGTCTACAAAGTGTGCTTGCAAACCAGGTACACTTTGTAGACCTTTCCAATGAAGTAATTATTTTTAAATAATGCGATTTCAGCTCTGCTGCAGAGCCGCCGGCTGGTCCCCGGACTGGCTATCTCCTGCTGTCACCACAGCGCTGACATCAGGAGAAGGGAAGGGGAAACTTTACATACGAATATCTCTCAAACCTTAAAGGGATAGTAATACTTCGTTTTATCTTTATTTTATTTTGTAGGCATTAAAAAAACATGAAGAACGATATAAGTCTTATCTCTCAGACCTTTATGGTTTAAGAGATATTCACAAGCAAAGTGTCCCCCTCCCGCCCCTTTTACTGATGTAACACTGCTCAGCCAGATCAGAAGGGAGGTGTCCAGGTAGACTGCAGAGAGGGACAATCTTCAATTAAGATAACAGAAAAAGCTGAAAAAGTTGTCAAGGGGGGCAGGGTTTTCATTGTTCTCATAGGAAGAAGATTGTCCCCTTCTGTTATCTGTCTGGTCTATGGACTGGATTCCACATCTGAGAAGAGATGGCTTACACTAGGTAAAAGGGGCGGGAGGGGAAACTTTGCTTGTGAATATCTCTCAAACCATAAAGGTTTGAGAGATAAGACATATATCATTCTTCATGTTTTTTTAATGCCTACAAAATAAAATAAAGTTAAAATGAAGTATTACTATCCCTTTAAAGGTTTGAGAGATAGAATATATGCCAAATAATTTATTTTTTTAACCTCTATAAAACAAGTATAATTTTTTATGGGACATTAGTGTCTTTTTAAAGAGGTACTTTCATGTTAATAACATTGCCCCCAATATATTTCTAACCTAGTGATAGGCAAAGTTGTACTGTCTTTAAGCCCAATAAATACAATTATTACTAAAAAAATACCTCATTCACAGGCGTGGGGCTGCACAGAGCTTACAAGAGAAGCTTTGTGCGCCTGCGCGGTCAGTCCCTTCCGGTGCCTTAAGGCACGAAGGATGCCACTCGCCAATGCTGGCAGTGAATGGGACAGACAACGCAGACTCAGAGGTACATTTCCTCCTAGATGTCTGCGCTGTCTGTCCTCTGGTTCCTGCCAAAGAAGTGTTTTTTCAGCAATGGCATGGACTTATTGAGCTTAAAGACAGTACGACTTTGCATATCGCTAAGTTAGAAATGTATTGGGGGGGCAATGTTGTTAACATGAAAGTTCCACATTAAATAGGGTGACCACAAGTCCCGGAATGCCCAGGACTGTCCCTTATTGGGGGTCTGTGTCCTGCGTCCCGGGTCACCCCCCACCGGGACAACAAAGAGTCCTGGAATTGAGCAACACGTGCCAGTCCAGCCAACCAATGAAATGTATTTGCTATATGGTCCTCATTGGCTGACTGAGCCAGCCAATGAAGACCATATAGCAAATACATTTCATTGGCTGGCTGGACTGGTGCATGCGAGACAGCTGGGGTGGAGCAGGTATGCTGGTGCTGCAAGTGAGACCCGCGGCTGAGGCTCCCGCCGGCGCTGACCATCTTTCTGAGGCTGATACAGAGTAAGAGTTCCCACTGGGAAGCCTCAGAATGATGGTCAGCGCCGGCAGGAGCCTCAGCCGCGGGACTAGGGTGACCACATGTCCCGGAATGGCAGAATGGAAATGTTGTCACCATAGCTTTAAAGGGACACTAATCTCCCAGAAAAAAATTATGGAATTCCTTGCCCAAGGATGTGGTTATGGCAGATACAATGGATACAGTTAAGAGAAGGTTAGATACATTTCTTTCAAAAGGGAACATACAGGGTTACACTGTGTATTAGTAGGAAAAGCAGGAAAGTCTGATAAAGACTACCTTTTTTGGTAGCAGGAAAGCTATAGGGTTCTCATTTCTCTGGGTTATGAGGCAAGGTTTGAACTTGATGGACTTGTGTCTCTTTTCAACCTAATTTACTATGTTACTGTGTAATTAAAGTCACATTAACAACTCCTAACATAACCCGCACTTACTTTAAAAATCTTAATGATCCCTGTGAATTTTGTCCTTGTTCCTCGGTTCAATAGATATCATCTTTAATCAGTCCTGATGTCTGCATACCTCCCAAGTGTCCCTCTTTAGGAGGGACAGTCCCTCTTTTAGACCTAAATCCCTCTGTCCCTCTTTCCCACCCTGATGTCCCTCTTTTTAGGAGATCAGATTGTGTGGTGTGTAATATTGCTCTACAGCAATAAAACTCACATTATGGTTTGTTTAAATGTCAGTATTTGTGTTTCTAGATTAGTGTTTGTAAATAAAATACTTTGGTCTTGTTCTAAATCATTTATTAGGTTACACAAGGAGGTGACAATAGGTCAAGAAATAGCTTAAAAATTCCTGGTAATGCCCCGCCCACCAGCCACACCCCCAGAAACACCCCCTAAAACACAAGTGTCCCTCTTTGGCAATTTGAAATGTTGGGAGGTATGTGTCTGGACCAAGAAGGCCGACATAACTCTCCATAGAGCAAATACACAAAAAGATGGCGCTAGCCAGTATCGCTGTGGATCATATATTATCTTGTCACATGATCAATATGCAATGGTTGTACTTACATATGGAGTCTTCCCCGGGAACACTCCACTTGTTATATCACAGTATCACACTAGCACCTCCTAAAAATAACCCCTACTTGTTACCGATCAAACTAATAACATATTTGTAAACAACTGAGTTCCATTAGAAATGGCCAGTGACCCAAGAAACGAGCTGACCTTTTGAAATGGTGATGTGACTTTTTATCTTGGAATTTTTATGCTGATGTTAAATTTTGCTTCATATTCATTGGATTTCTCCTTTCTGTGTCCGTTTGTTCCACTGTGAAGAGACGCCTTTGATCTGCAGCCTAGAGCGGGGAAGGCAGGTGTCTGTATCCCAGAAAACGTGGACAAGAATCCGTGTGTGAGTCCATCCATTGCATATTGTTGGTAATTTGACAAGAAAGATAGTATGTGTTCCATAACGATACTGACTAGCTCCCTCTTGTTTTTAGGTATTTGTTTGTGTATTTGGTTTGGGACCAAATATACCTGAAGAACGTGAAGGTGTGATACTCGGAGTGAGAGGTGCAGCGGCTGCTGAAGTGAGTCCAGCGGGGTTATGCACTAAGGTGTGGTTAAGAGATGATAACATGGAGAAGACTTCTCCAGTGAGATCACTTCTCCAGTTCCTATGTTAGTCTATAGAGCAGTGTTTCTCAACTCCTGCCCTCAGGACCCACTAACAGGCCAGCACTTAGGGATTTCTCTGCTAGAGCACAGGTGTGGTGATCAGAGGCTCATTCACATTGATTAACTCACCTGTGTTCTAACAAGGAAATCATGTGATCAGAGGCTCATTCACACTGATTAACTCACCTCTGTTCTAACAAGGAAATCATGTGATCAGAGGCTCATTCACACTGATTAACTCACCTGTGCTCTAACAAGGAAATCATGTGATCAGAGGCTCATTCACACTGATTAACTCACCTGTGTTCTAACAAGGAAATCATGTGATCAGAGGCTCATTCACATTGATTAACTCACCTGTGTTCTAACAAGGAAATCATGTGATCAGAGGCTCATTCACACTGATTAACTCACCTCTGTTCTAACAAGGAAATCATGTGATCAGAGGCTCATTCACACTGATTAACTCACCTGTGCTCTAACAAGGAAATCATGTGATCAGAGGCTCATTCACATTGATTAACTCACCTGTGTTCTAACAAGGAAATCATGTGATCAGAAGCTCATTCACACTGATTAACTCACCTCTGTTCTAACAAGGAAATCATGTGATCAGAGGCTCATTCACACTGATTAACTCACCTGTGCTCTAACAAGGAAATCATGTGATCAGAGGCTCATTCACACTGATTAACTCACCTGTGCTCTAACAAGGAAATCATGTGATCAGGAGCTCATTCACACTGATTAACTCACCTGTGCTCTAACAAGGAAATCATGTGATCAGAGGCTCATTCACATTGATTAACTCACCTGTGCTCTAAGGAAATCATGTGATCAGAGGCTCATTCACACTGATTAACTCACCTGTGCTCTAACAAGGAAATCATGTGATCAGAGGCTCATTCACATTGATTAACTCACCTGTGCTCTAACAAGGAAATCGTGATCAGAGGCTCATTCACATTGATTAACTCACCTGTGCTCTAACAAGGAAATCATGTGATCAGAGGCTCATTCATACTGATTAACTCACCTGTGCGCTAACAAGGAAATCATGTGATCAGGAGCTCATTCATACTGATTAACTCACCTGTGCTCTAACAAGGAAATCATGTGATCAGAGGCTCATTCACATTGATTAACTCACCTGTGCTCTAACAAGGAAATCATCAAATCCTGGCCTGTTAGTGGGTCCTGAGGACAGGCGTTAAATGGATAGTAATACTTCGTTTTATCTTTATTTTATTTTGTAGGCATTAAGCAAAAAAAAAAAAACACGAAGAACGATAAAAATCTTCTCTCTCAAACCTTCATGGTTTGAGAGATATTCAAAAGCAAAGTTTCCCCTCCCGGCCCTTTTACCTAGTGTAAGCCATCTCTTCTCAGATGTGGAATCCAGTCCATAGACCAGACAAATAACAGCAGGGGACAATCTTCTTCCTATGAGAACAATGAAAGCCCTGCCCCCCTTGACACGTTTTTCAGGTTTTTCCATTATCTTAATTGAAGATTGCCCCTCTCTGCAGTCTACCTGGGCACCTCCCTTCTGATCTGGCTGAGCAGTGTTACATCAGTAAAAGGGGCGGCATTGAATTACTCTTGAACTACAACTCTGACAGAATTGATAAAACACTCTCCAAAGTCCTAATACTATGATGATTAATTAGAGCCGCTTTTATTATGAAACATTACTATCCCTTTAAGAAGCACTGCTATAGAGTCTATGCACTAGGATTTCTCAAGTGGGAGAAATCTTAGTACATTGACTCCATAGAATAAGATAGGAACTGGAGAAGTGATATCACTGGAGAAGTTATCTCCACTTTATCTTATAACATCTCCCCCCAGGAGTGCCCATGATATCTGTGTGAAGGCAATGATATATCCCTCACAAGTGTGTTAGTCTGTTACCTGGAGTGTTAACGTATTTTGTGAGAAGGCAATTGGCTTTTCTTGTATCATTCTATATTGTATTGACACATTAGAACCCTATGAGGCACGTGCTGTGTAAAGGGATAGTAATACTTGAAAATAATTGTATTTTATATTGTAGCCCTTAAAAAAACATGAAAAATGATATAAGTCTTATCTCCCAAACCTTTATGGTTTGGGAGATATTCACTTGTAAAATATATTAAAATTCTCTTTTCCTGGCTGTTTCAGCCAAGTCTGCCATCTAGTGGACAGATTTGGAATTCGGTCCACAGAGCAACCGGCAGCTCTTTAGCAGTGCCGAGATCACGATCTATGAAAAGAACTGCTTAACTGGAACTATCTACAAAGTGAGCCTGACTTGAAAGTACACTTTGTAGACCATTCCAATGAAGAAATTATTTTTAAAGATGGTGATCTCAGCACTTCTGGAGAGGCACAACCGGTTCTGGGACCGGATTCCAAATCTGAAGGGTGGAGCAATTACATCACTCCAGGGGAAACTTTACTTCTGAATATCTCCCAAACCATAAAGGTTTGGGAGATAAGACTTATATCATTTTTCATGATTTTTTAAGGGCTACAATATAAAATAAACTTATTTTCAAGTATTACTATCCCTTTAATTCTTCTTTTTCAATGACTCTTGCGCACGGGAACAAAATACACAGATTTCATCCACTGGAACGTTTTTCCTGAGAAAGTGCAAGAACCCACAGAAAAGGGCAGTATGGCAGTGGGCAATGAAGGCTATGTCAATCACTCCTGCAAGCAAGAGTCATGTCTACTTCCATACAAACTGATATAGGACTTTCATACAGAACTGATACAGGACTTCCATACAGGTCTGATTGAGGATGTTATCTCTTGAACATGGAGGCAGACATGACTCTTTCTGGCAAGATTCCTGGACAGCAAACACCACCCACTGCAGTACTGACATCTTCTGCAGCTTATGCTCTCTGCCTGCTTCAGTTTGGGGTAGGAAATTCCAGTGGATGGAGTTTGGGATCCAGGAATCCTACCAACCTTGTCGTCATGACAATGAGGATTGACTGAATATCTCCCGAAACAAGGAGCTAGAACAAACTGCATTGGGATTTTGTAGCCAAGGTAAGGTAAGTGGGAGGTTATTATTAAGTGGTGTTCTCCATTAAACCCATGGATGTTAGGGAGATCTCCAGTGAACTGCATACCTCCCAACATTTCAAATGGCCGAAGAGGGACCCTTTGGTTTTAGGGGGTGTTGCTGGGGGGGCGTGACTGATGGGCGGGGTATTACAGAGAACTTTTAGGTTATTTCATAGCCTATTGATTCCTCTTTGTGTAACTGAATAAAATCATGGGAAAGAGGGACAAAGGGCTATGGGTCTCAAAAAGGGACTGTCCCTCCTAAAGAGAGATGCTTGGGAGGTATGGACACTTGGTATCACGGTGCCCGTGATTCCTGCGACATTTTGACATATTTACTTCCTGGTGCCTTTTCATTGGCTGCGCTGTATAGCCCCTCCTAGTGACAGCCTTTTTATACCATGGGCTGTCACTTAGGGTTTGCCCTTTTGTGGTGTATCCGTTGCCTAGCGCTAGTTCCGTTTACTCCTATTTGATACCAGTGTATGACCTGGACTGTTTGACTACTCTGTCTGCTCATTGTTCCTGCTCTGTGTACCGACCCGGATTGGCTGACGTTCCTGTTCCTGTGTTGACCCGGCCTGGCTGACGTTCCTGCTCCGTGTACCGACTCGGCTTGTCTGGTGGACCCGCTCCGTGTACCGACCCGGCGTGATTGGCGATCCTGCTCCATGTACCGAATCGGCTTGGCTGACGTTCCTGCTCCATGTACCGACCCGGCTGGGTTGAAGATCCTGGTCCAGTTCCGTTCCTGCTTGTTACCCTCTCCCTTACGCTGCTGCTTAAGTTCAGTGGTCTTACCAGAGCACCGGTGTTCTGGTTTCGCATAGTAGTCCAGTTCTCTGTCCGTTTGCACACTGTGCCCGGTGTGACCCTCCGGTGTTTCCGATTAGCACCACGAACGCTTGGTCTCTTTTGTCATTACTGAGGTTGGGTACGTTTGGGCGCCTCAGGTTTCCTCCTCGCTACAGCCCGGAGCGTACGTTAACCCCTTCAGGGAAGGTGCTGGGCCTTTGTGTATAAGTCTGAAGTCTCAGTTGGGCGCATATGATCCTGCTGCACTTAACACTGATTCACGCTGTTTGTAGTCTCCGGTGGGCATTCACTCTGCAGCAGTCCCCCTGTGTTGCCTTGCCAGACCTGCACTGGCTTAACCCGTTGCATACGTGTCAGTCGCTGTTGTGACTCCCTGCGTAGAGAGTTACATTGGGCCTTCCTACTATGAGGTCAATCCAGTCATTGGCCTAACTTGCTTCTCGTGGTCATTCTTACACTGTAACTGTGATTTACCTGACCTGTGGCAGTACTGTAATTTTGCTCTACATACTGGACCTGTGTGGGTTAATCATACAATTGTAACCTGTCTTGTGTCAGCTTATCATATTACTGTATGCTGGACCCGTGAGGGTTACTGTTATTCATTGTGTGTCAATAAAATTGTGTTTTTACGTAAAGGGATAGTAATACCCGAAAATAAGTTTATTTTATATTGTAGCCCTTAAAACAACATGCAAAATGATATAAGTCTTACCATAAAGGTTTGGGAGATATTCAGAAGTAAAGTTTCCCCTGGAGTGACGTCATTGCTCCTCCCTTCAGATTTGGAATCCGGTCGCCGACCAGCAGTGCCTCTCCAGAAGTGCTGAGATCATGATCTTTAAAAAGAATTTCTTAATTGGAATGGTCTACAAAGTATGCTTTCAAGCCAGGCACACTTTGTACACAGTTACAATGAAGTAGTTCTTTTCAAAGATCGTGATCTCGGCACTGCTAAAGAGCTGCCGGTTGATCTGTGGACCGGATTCCAAATCTGTCCACTAGATGGCAGACTTGGCTGAAACAGCCAGGAAAAGAGAACTTCACTATATTTTACATATGAATATCTCCCAAACCATAAAAGTTTGGGAGATAAGACTTATATCATCTTTCATGGTTTTTTAAGGGCTACAATATAAAATACACTTATTTTCAGGTATTACTATCCCTTTAAACCTTCTGTTTCTGAGTGTACTGAACCGTAACACTTGGAAGGTATGGAATTGTGAAGCAATCACTGGAGATCTTTAACAACCCCTCTATACTAAACTCAGTTCGAATCAGAAATGCTATAAATTATTTCTATTTGAATTCTAATTTAATTAGCCCAGGAACTTGCTACTTCTCATTTATCAATAACTGCAAGGTAATTTGGTGTAGATGGGAAGGCCACTGTATGTCTAATTTCTCTCCAAGACTTTTAAACTTTCCCGGAAAACCCGTGTGAGTTTTTTTTTTCCCTTTCCTGGCAGGCAAACAGCTAGAAACACACATATTTAAAAAGCGTACGTGGGTGGATTTTTAGAAAGAGTATGTAATTCTGTGTGAGCAAAAGAGTCCAACGTTGGGATAGAATTATATAATTTAGAATACAAAGTGTTCCATTGCAATTAACCCTTTTGTAATACAAGAAAATTCCATAAAGCGAGTGGGGTCCGCAGTGAGAAGCACGCTTTTTTTCTGGTAGGGAAATGGTTCGAAGCCGCCATGAGGGCTGCAAACTCCCATTACATCCAAACAGCTGTAATTAATTTCAAGTTGATACAAGAGGTTTGAGTTTCTTGCCAACAACGTTCCGATGGAAAGACGAGAGGTCCCAGTGGGCTCACACAGCAGATAACGCATGAAATTATGTTTATGTTTTTCTGTCGGGCCTCTGTTTCTCTCAGTAGTTGCGGCTACCCACGAAGGGAATAGATGCCAGGGAAAAAGACATCCCTGCTGGATGCCAGTGTGTGCCAATTAGCCAATTCTCAGTCTTTCTTCCCTTCGTACAGTGAGGTGGATGCATTACGAACGGGCAATTCTGGAACAAGCCAAATGCGTCGTATGAAACTTCTAACTTTGTTTAACCCTTTGAGAGCCAGAGGGGTACGCAATGCATTGCGAAGCAATTTTTAACAGCTTAAAGGGAAAGTAATGTTTCATAATAAAAGCAGCTCCAATTAATCATCATAGTATTTGGACTTTGGAGAGTGTTATTTCAGTTCTGTCAGAGTTGTAATTCAAGAGTAATTCAATGACAAAAGTATCCCTCTCCCTCCCCTTTTACTGATGTAACACTGCTCAGCCAGATCAGAAGGGAGGTGCCCAGGTAGATTGCAGAGAGGGACAATCTTCAATTAAGATAAGGGAAAAAGCTGAAAAACTTGTCAAGGGGGGCAGGGCTTTCATTGTTCTCATAGGAAGAAGATTGTCCCCTTCTGTTATCTGTCTGGTCTATGGACTGCATTCCACATCTGAGAAGAGATGGCTTACACTAGGTAAAAGGGGCGGGAGGGAAAACTTTGCTTGTGAATATCTCTCAAACCATAAAGGTTTGCGAGATAAGACTTATATCGTTCTTCATGTTTTTTTAATGCCTACAAAATAAAATAAGGATAAAACGAAGTATTACTATTCCTTTAAGTGCTAGAAAATTACTTTGGAGACCTTTCAGGTATTCAAGGTCTTCAATACGGTATTCAAATTAATGGGAATGTAGGGAATAGTTGACCAATACCGTACAGTAAGTTTTCTCCAGTTTGTCTTAAAGCGGAACTAACACCCCTGCAAGATGCGCATTGCTCATGTCAGCAACAGAGCTGATCGGCTGTCTTGTAACTCCTCCGGCTACACGAAAATGCCTACGTCATCAGCTTTGGATGCTCAGACCAGCAGGAGAATCTAAACCTGATGACGTAGGTGTTTTCGTGTAGCCGGGGGGAGTTACAAGAGAGCCGATCGGCTCTGTGCTGACATGCACAATGCGCTTTTCCGGGGAGAAGACTTCACCAGGTACTTTTTGGAATTAACGGATTACTCTTTAATAACACGTTTAAAAAAAAAAATAATAATAATTACACAGCAAATTATCACGGATTGTTGCCCTCTAATTGAGGCTACGTCTTGCAGGGGAGTTAGTTCCGCTTTAATATATCTGCCTTATCAATTAGCAATGTGTTACACACCCCTCTCTGTTCCTTACAGAGTTAAATCGGACCTGTCACCTTAGGTTTAGTTTGTTTTACAGGGAATTATAATCCGCTTACATGTTGTGCTTTCTGTACAATGAATCGTGTATGCAAATTCCCTGCACTGTATACTAATTACTTCCATTCCCGGCCAGTCTAATTGCTCACTGTGCTATTAGACCCCCCCCCCCCCAGTGTGTGGGCTCTGCCTAGATTCATTAATAGCACACAGTGTGGTATTACTGTCCCAGAACATAAACTAATTAGCATGAAGTGCCAGAGTGTGTGCCAACAAAAAAATGGTTGTTTCTCAAAATACATCCATCCTAACATTTTGAATGGCCAAAGAGGGACACTTATTTTAGGTAATGTAGTTTGGGGAGGGCGTGTCAGGCGGGGCATTACAGAGAAAGTTTAAAGGGATAGTAATACCTAAAATGTAAAAAAAAATATGTTGTAGGGTTTATCCCCCTGAGTAAAACAAGAGTACTCCCACTGCTGAAAGGTGTTTCATTCAAAAGTTATTAATTTTCAAAGTTGAATTTTTTAGGTGCAATATCACAGTGGCCTGAAATTTTACAGTGGCGCTGTTGCTACACCATCCTATGGAGATTTATGGTCCTGAGACCAGAGCTGTCCATAGGATCGTGTAGCAACAGCGCCACTGTACAATTTCAGGTCACTGTGATATTGCACCTAACAAATTCAACTTTGAAAATTAATAACTTTTGAATGAAACACCTTTCAGCAGTGGGAGTACTCTTGTTTTACTCAGGGGGATAACCCTACAACATATTTTTTTTTACATTTTAGGTATTACTATCCCTTTAAGTTAGTTTGTGGTCTATTGACAAAACTGGAGAGATCTTAGTGCTTAGGCTCAGTAGAACAACATAGGAATTAGAGATGTGATATCGCTGGGGAAGTCATCTCTGCGTTATCCCCTCTTTATCACACCTTGGTACGTAACCCCCCTGGACAGTTTATCCCATTGGAGGAGTCGGTGGAGTGATAAAGTGGAGATGACTTCTCCGGTGAAATCAATTATCCAGTTTTTTATGTTATTCTATACAGTGTATGCTGTTGGCCTTCTGAATAAAATATACCCCTTTATTTCTGAAGAGGGGCCGTGCTGGATGAGGAGGCCAAAGCTCTGAATCTTGATGCCAGCCTGGGGAGTGTAACAGTGCAATGTCCCTACTAGTAAAGGTGCCATTGGCCTTCACAGTAACCTAATAAAGCCTTCTGCTAAACTCCTTGAGGGCTAGAGGGTTGTGAAAAACATTGAGATGAAAAGCATGCATCCTCAGTGGGTAGCACCTCTGGTCCATATGGCATGCAATAGTGATAATCTCCCTGCAAGTAAAGGTGCCATTGGGCTGTACTGTGCATTAATAATGCATTCGGTTGGCCACAGGATCGAATTGGTTCCCTGTCCAATTTCAGTCTGACGTAGGAATGGTGAATATCAGGGAAAGGGCTTCACGCGTTCAAGACTTTCATTTCATACAACAGAGTAAACAGAACAGATTGCGTGGACGGCACAGCCTCCCTAAATACGAATGAGGCTTGAACTTTTCTAACATTTATGAGCAAAAGAACACTCAGAAATCCCACTCAGCAGACAACATCAAAGGCTGGAATGGTCTGCGATTCAGGGGATGGATTATATAAGATTTGATGCAACGTATAGGAGCAACAGGGGTGAGTGTCAAAGCGGCATAAAACATATTAGAATCCTGAAAGAATTGGGTGTACGAACAAAGCGAAAATGGAGCAATTCTGGCAAACCAACTGGACAAGATTTATAAGATTAACACCTTGAATGCAGAGAGTTAAGAAAAAAAAAAAAAAACACCTCGGATGCTAGCATTACAAAATTAACCCCTTGAATGCTAGAGAGATCTTGACCACATCTGTGGGTTTAAAAGCCCCATTTAAAGGGATGGTAATGTTTAAAGGGATAGTAATGTTTCATAATAAAAGCAGCTCTAATTAATCATCATAGTATTTGGACCTTGGAGAGTGTTATTTCAATTCTGTCAGAGTTGTAGTACAAGAGTAATTCAATGATAAAGTATCCCCCTCCCGCCCCTTTTACTGATGTAACACTGCTCAGCCAGATCAGAAGGGAGGTGCCCAGGTAGACTGCAGAGAGGGACAATCTTCAATTAAGATAAGGGAAAAACCTGAAAAACCTGTCAAGGGGGCAGGGCTTTCATTGTTCTCATAGGAAGAAGAGTGTCCCCTTCTGTTATCTGTCTGGTCTATGGACTGGATTCCACGTCTGAGGGGAGGCAGCTTACACTAGGTAAAAGGGGCGGGAGGGGGGATACTTTATCATTCAATTACTCTTGTAATACAACTCTTATAGTTGTGAAATAACACTCTCTGTGGCTCAAATACTATGAAGATTAATTGGAGCTGCTGTTTTTGTGAAACATTACTATCCCTTTAATTTCAAAATTCTGTAATATTGTAGGCATTAAAAAAAGAAGTACATTGATGTAAGTCTTATCTCTCATACTTTTATGGTTTGAGCGATATAACTGTCTAAAGTTCCCCCCTTCAGGCTGTTTGAGAGAAGTCAGCGCTCTATCTGACAGCCGGAGATTCCGGTCATTTGACTGGACGGCAGCTCTTCAGCAGAGCCGAAATCACGCTATTTAGAAATAAATACTTCAATGAAAGATATTCGCCTGTAAAGTTTCCCTTTTCTGATGTCAGCTGTAAAGCTGACAGCCGGAGATTCGAGTCGTGTGACTCGAGGAGGCTCTTCAGCAGAGCCAAAATAGCGTTATTTGAAAAGAACTACTTCATGGGAATGGTCTATAAAGTGTGCTTACAAACCAGGCATGCTTTGTAGACAGTTCCAATGAAGTATTTATTTCTAAATAGCTCGATTTCGGCTCTGCTGCAGAGCCAACGCCCAGTCAAATGACTGGAATCTGCTGCTGTCAGCTAATGCGCTGACTTCTCTGAAACAGCCTGGAGGGGGGGAACGTTAGCCAGTTACATCTCTCAAACCATAAAGGTTTCAGAGATAAGACTTACATCAATGTACTTCTTTTTTTTTAATGACTACAATATTAAAGAATCATAAAATTAAACATTACTATCCCTTTAAATAAAAGGGACAGTTTAATTTCTAAATATCGTGCAGTTGTTATGTCCCAGAATTCCTCCACTTTCATCCTTCTACATATGACCCCCAGATGTCTATTAGTTCAGGGGTGGGAAACCAGTGCCTCTCCAGCAGTTTCTGTACTACAGTACTCATCCATTGGGAGTTATCAGACCTTAGTCCCTCTTTAATGCTGAAATACAATAATCTGTTTTAACCCTCAAGTTCCGGATGGGGGGTGAAACCCGGAGATAAAAGTGTTAACCGTCACAGATCTAGGTGTAAAAGGTGTCCCTCCCTTGACAGAACTTAAAGGGATAGTAATACTTGAAAATAAGTTTATTTTATATTGTAGCCCTTAAAAAACATGAAAAATGATATAAGTCTTATCTCCCAAGCCTTTATGGTTTGGGAGATATTCAGAAGGAAAGTTTCCCCTGGAGTGATGTCATTGCTCCACCCTTCAGATTTGGAATCCGGTCCCGGGACCGGCCGTGCCTCTCCAGAAGTGCTGAGATCACCATCTTTAAAAAGAATTTCTTCATTGGAATGGTCTACAAAGTGTGCTTTCAAGCTAGGCACACTTTGTAGACAGTTCCAATTAAGTAGTTCTTTTTAAAGATCGTGATCTCGGCACTGCTAAAGAGCTGCCGGTTGCTCTGTGGACCGAATTCCAAATCTGTCCACTAGATGGCAGACTTGGCTGAAACAGCCAGGAAAAGAGAATTTTACTATATTTTACATGTGAATATCTCCCAAACCATAAAGGTTTGGGAGATAAGACTTATATCATCTTTCATGTTTTTTTAAGGGCTACAATACAAAATACAATTATTTTCAAGTATTACTATCCCTTTAAGATATATGAAAACGTATGTGCTGTTCTTGTGCAGAATGGAAAATAGGGAATTTTCATTTCAACCCTATGGTGCAGATGGTTTGCTACAGAATCCCCCCCCCCCAGTTTGATAAATAAGGGCCCTAAATAAGTTTACGTGATGCAAGTCATCCACGTGAAATGCACCATAGCCCGTTAGTACACCTTTTACCCCGCGTGACATAACCAAAGCAGTGCCGGATTTCCCAATAGGCAGAGTAGACTAGAACAGCCTAGAGCTCCAAATGTTGAAAGGCGGAGCCTCATCAGTGCTTGCCACACCCAAATTCTGAATTGTGGGTGTGTGTCCAGAGCAACCTCAATGTTTTGTACCCCTTTATAGTTATTATATAACCCCATGAATGACAGAAATATTTCCAAAGCATTGAAAGGTATTTTCTGCACCAGGACACAGTGGATGCGACTGGGGTCAGGTGAGGAGTGAGGGTGTGCCATGGGCGGAGCTAAAGATGCCTGGGGTACCTTGCCTAGGGGAGCCGGGGATTTAAACCCGGCCCTAAACCAAATCACATACCTGTAAACCTTTTTGTCCCAAGCCCCCCAGAGAAATACATAGGGCTGCGAATGGAAGTGTCCAAATGGCACAATTTGTGTCAATGTGGGTGGGGCTTAACTGGGGTTGGGAGGTTGAAAGGCAAAATTTGCCCTGAAATGCATAGGAAAGTAGATGGGTGGTACATGGAAGCAGAGAGAACAGGGGTAGAAAAGGAGAGAGGGAACTCAGCATCTGTCTCCAGAGACCCAATAATTCAATCTGAAAACTGGAGCTTCCCGATCAGATCGGGACACTTCCTAGGTATGCCAACGCACCATTGCTATGCTGGTGTCACCCGTGTGAAAGGGCCTGGCGCAGCAGAGCCAGGAAGTGAGGCGTGCAAATGAGAATTGATTTCCCCAACACACTGACAAACAGCACAAGAGAATTCTGTATTAAATTCTGTCGTGGTTTGGGAACGTTTACATAAATATCCGTAAATGTCACAATATGCCATTTTAATATAACGGCAACTTGTATTTTAGTTTTAGTGTTCAGATAATGTATGCAGATATGTTCCCTGTAGCAATGAGTACTTGCTTTCACTACCTCGGAGCATAAAGATGCCGCGCTGGTCCTTTTAGCACTGAACTGTCTAATAATTAATGGAAATGTGCTTCTCCAAATGCTGCAACATCACCTCACTGTGGTGTCTGGGTGAACTGCATATATTTATCCTTGGGGAATAAGTGTAAATTCAATATCATAAAATACTGAGACTGGAATTTTATAGTGTTGACCACTTATAAATTTGTAGCACAGTTTATGGTAGGAATGGGCGATCTACAGCAGTTGCTGGACTATAATTTCAATTATTACTGGTCAGAAAAATGCCTTCCCATACACTGCTGAATATCAGCACATCCTATATAATAATTTGCTAAAGTTTGTCACAAGCCGTCATGCTCAGTAGAGACAGCTGTGCGTGGTGCAGTCATGCTCAGTAGAGACGGCTGTGCGTGGTGCAGTCATGCTCAGTAGAGACGGCTGTGCGTGGTGCAGTCATGTGCAGTAGAGTCGGCTGTGTATGGTGCAGTCATGCTCAGTAGAGACAGCTGTGCGTGGTGCAGTCATGTGCAGTAGAGACGGCTGTGCGTGGTGCAGTCGAGTCGGCTGTGTATGGTGCAGTCATGCTCAGTAGAGATGGCTGTGTGTGGTGCAGTCATGTGCAGTAGAGACGGCTGTGCGTGGTGCAGTCATGTGCAGTAGAGACGGCTGTGCGCGGTGCAGTCATGTGCAGTAGAGTCGGCTGTGTGCGGTGCAGTCATGCTCAGTAGAGACGGCTGTGTGTGTTGCAGTCATGTGCAGTAGAGACGGCTGTGTGTGGTGCAGTCATGCTCAGTAGAGACGGCTGTGTGTGGTGCAGTCATGTGCAGTAGAGACGGCTGTGTGTGGTGCAGTCATGTGCAGTAGAGACGGCTGTGTGCGGTGCAGTCATGTGCAGTAGAGTCGGCTGTGTGCGGTGCAGTCATGTGCAGTAGAGTCGGCTGTGTGCAGTGCAGTCATGTGCAGTAGAGTCGGCTGTGTGCGGTGCAGTCATGTGCAGTAGAGTCGGCTGTGTGCAGTGCAGTCATGTGCAGTAGAGTCGGCTGTGTGTGGTGCAGTCATGTGCAGTAGAGTCGGCTGTGTGTGGTGCAGTCATGTGCAGTAGAGACGGCTGTGTGCAGTGCAGTCATGTGCAGTAGAGTCGGCTGTGTGTGATGCAGTCATGTGCAGTAGAGTCGGCTGTGTGCAGTGCAGTCATGTGCAGTAGAGTCGGCCGTGTGCGGTGCAGTCATGTGCAGTAGAGACAGCTGTGTGTGGTGCAGTCATGTGCAGTAGAGACGGCTGTGCGTGGTGCAGTCATGCTCAGTAGAGAAGGCTGTGCGCGGTGCAGTCATGTGCAGTAGAGTCGGCTGTGTGCGGTGCAGTCATGTGCAGTAGAGACAGTTGTGTGTGGTGCAGTCATGTGCAGTAGAGACGGCTGTGCGTGGTGCAGTCATGCTCAGTAGAGAAGGCTGTGCGTGGTGCAGTCATGTGCAGTAGAGACGGCTGTGCGTGGTGCAGTCATGCTCAGTAGAGACGGCTGTGCGCGGTGCAGTCATGTGCAGTAGAGTCAGCTGTGTGCGGTGCAGTCATGCTCAGTAGAGAAGGCTGTGCGCGGTGCAGTCATGTGCAGTAGAGACGGCTGTGCGTGGTGCAGTCATGTGCAGTAGAGACGGCTGTGCGTGGTGCAGTCATGCTCAGTAGAGACGGCTGTGCGCGGTGCAGTCATGTGCAGTAGAGTCAGCTGTGTGCGGTGCAGTCATGCTCAGTAGAGAAGGCTGTGCGCGGTGCAGTCATGTGCAGTAGAGACGGCTGTGCGTGGTGCAGTCATGTGCAGTAGAGACGGCTGTGCGTGGTGCAGTCATGCTCAGTAGAGACGGCTGTGCGCGGTGCAGTCATGTGCAGTAGAGACGGCTGTGTGCGGTGCAGTCATGCTCAGTAGAGAAGGCTGTGCGCGGTGCAGTCATGCTCAGTAGAGACGGCTGTGCGTGGTGCAGTCATGTGCAGTAGAGACGGCTGTGCGTGGTGCAGTCATGTGCAGTAGAGACGGCTGTGTGTGGTGCAGTCATGCTCAGTAGAGAAGGCTGTGCGCGGTGCAGTCATGTGCAGTAGAGACGGCTGTGCGTGGTGCAGTCATGCTCAGTAGAGACGGCTGTGCGCGGTGCAGTCATGTGCAGTAGAGTCGGCTGTGTGCGGTGCAGTCATGTGCCGTAGAGACGGCTGTGCGTGGTGCAGTCATGTGCAGTAGAGACGGCTGTGCATGGTGCAGTCATGTGCAGTAGAGACGGCTGTGCGTGGTGCAGTCATGTGCAGTAGAGACGGCTGTGTGCGGTGCAGTCATGGTCAGTAGAGAAGGCTGTGCGCGGTGCAGTCATGCGCAGTGAAGACTGCCCACGCCGCGGATGATACGGAGCAACCGGCCGGCACTGTGGTCCGTGTAACAGGCTCTTCAACTAGTAAAGTATAGATATCTGAGACGCACACACAACAAACTTTGGAAATATTTATGTCTATGTAAATGTGAATGTTACAATACTAATTTATAGAGCAGAATCTTGAATTTTGATAACTGCATTACTGTACGTCTCTGACCGCCACAAGGGCGAGCGACACATTGGACAGAAATGCATTATTCTTTCCTCTGATACTCAAAATGCTCCAATTTCATAAAGGCTTCTCTTTAAAGGTTCAGTAAGTTTTGTTATAAAAAATATATATATATAGAATGTTGGGGTTTTCCTGAGATCCTTCATTCAATATTATTACAGTTCAAAAGTAACAAAACGAGAGAGCGGTTACTATCACATTCTATAGACAGCTATAGCCTTATGTGCCCCCTGTCCCATAGAAAACATGTTTGTGCACCGGGTAAACCGACACAAAGAACAACAACCGGATGAACGAGGTCTTATTTTGTGGGACTTCATTTCAGACCTAAGGTTTGAATGATGATGCTAAACAAATATGTATATTTTGACCAATTACACATTTGAATGAAGACACAATTTCAATACGCATATTCTGACCAATTATATGAGAGCTAATGCATGGATGTCTGCAGAAATTTTCCTGGGAGGGGAAGCTCAAAGCCCTAATATAGCCCCAGCCCCTATGTGTAGGGAGACACCCCACGGACTCTCTTCCATGATTGGTGGGTTTGGTGGGAGGAGACTTTTCGGTATATAAGAAGGGAACACAGTGAGACTCAGTTCTGCCACTTCTGATTCCTGAATAAAGGGCTACATCGCTTAGAAATGTGTAGAGTAGACTGGATATGTTATATGTTTTAAATTTCTTATCAGTTTTA
>CM074727.1:13082662-13222662 GCA_037306005.1 Rhinophrynus dorsalis | reverse complement strand
AGTGGCACATAGAAGGGAGAGCAGATTGGAATGCATCTGGCTGACAGAAGTGGCACATGGGAAGGTGAGCAGTGTGGAATGTTTGTATCTGACTGGCAGGGAGCGGCAGTGGGAGGGAGAGCAGTGTGGAATGTTAGTACCTGACTGGCAGGGAGCGGCAGTGGGAGAGAGAGCAGTGTGGAATGTTAGTATCTGGCTGGCAGGGAGCGGCAGTGGGAAGGAGAGCAGTGTGGAATGTTAGTATCTTGCTGGCAGGGAGCGGCAGTGGGAGGGAGAGCAGTGTGGAATGTTAGTACCTGACTGGCAGGGAGCGGCAGTGGGAGAGAGAGCAGTGTGGAATGTTAGTACCTGACTGGCAGGGAGCAGCAGTGGGAAGGAGAGCAGTGTGGAATGTTAGTATCTGACTGGCAGGGAGCGGCAGTGGGAGAGAGAGCAGTGTGGAATGTTAGTACCTGACTGGCAGGGAGCGGCAGTGGGAGAGAGAGCAGTGTGGAATGTTAGTATCTGACTGGCAGGGAGCGGCAGTGGGAGAGAGAGCAGTGTGGAATGTTAGTACCTGACTGGCAGGGAGCGGCAGTGGGAGAGAGAGCAGTGTGGAATGTTAGTATCTGACTGGCAGGGAGCGGCAGTGGGAGGGAAAGCAGTATGGAATGTTAGTACCTGACTGGCAGGGAGCGGCAGTGGGAAGGAGAGCAGTGTGGAATGTTAGTACCTGACTGGCAGGGAGCGGCAGTGGGAGATAGAGCAGTGTGGAATGTTAGTACCTGACTGGCAGGGAGCGGCAGTGGGAAGGAGAGCAGTGTGGAATGTTAGTACCTGACTGGCAGGGAGCGGCAGTGGGAAGGAGAGCAGTGTGGAATGTTAGTATCTGACTGGCAGGGAGCGGCAGTGGGAAGGAGAGCAGTGTGGAATGTTAGTATCTGACTGGCAGGGAGCGGCAGTGGGAAGGAGAGCAGTGTGGAATTTTAGTATCTGATGGGCAGGGAGCGGCAGTGGGAAGGAGAGCAGTGTGGAATGTTAGTATCTGACTAGCAGGGAGCGGCAGTGGGAAGGAGAGCAGTGTGGAATGTTAGTATCTGACTGGCAGGGAGCGGCAGTGGGAAGGAGAGCAGTGTGGAATGTTAGTATCTGACTGGCAGGGAGCGGCAGTGGGAAGGAGAGCAGTGTGGAATGTTAGTATCTGATGGGCAGGGAGCGGCAGTGGGAAGGAGAGCAGTGTGGAATGTTAGTATCTGACTGGCAGGGAGCGGCAGTGGGAAGGAGAGCAGTGTGGAATGTTTGTATCTGACTGGCAGGGAGCGGCAGTGGGAAGGAGAGCAGTGTGGAATGTTAGTATCTGACTGGAAGGGAGCGGTAGTGGGAAGGAGAGCAGTGTGGAATGTTAGTATCTGACTGGCAGGGAGCGGCAGTGGGAAGGAGAGCAGTGTGGAATGTTAGTACCTGACTGGCAGGGAGCGGCAGTGGGAAGGAGAGCAGTGTGGAATGTTAGTATCTGACTGGCAGGGAGCGGCAGTGGGAAGGAGAGCAGTGTGGAATGTTAGTATCTGACTGGCAGGGAGCGGCAGTGGGAAGGAGAGCAGTGTGGAATGTTTGTATCTGACTGGCAGGGAGCGGCAGTGGGAAGGAGAGCAGTGTGGAATGTTAGTATCTGACTGGCAGGGAGCGGCAGTGGGAAGGAGAGCAGTGTGGAATGTTAGTATCTGACTGGCAGGGAGCGGCAGTGGGAAGGAGAGCAGTGTGGAATCTTTGTATCTGACTGGCAGGGAGCGGCAGTGGGAAGGAGAGCAGTGTGGAATGTTAGTATCTGACTAGCAGGGAGCGGTAGTGGGAAGGACAGCAGTGTGGAATGTTAGTATCTGACTGGCAGGGAGCGACAGTGGGAAGGAGAGCAGTGTGGAATGTTTGTATCTGACTGGCAGGGAGCGGCAGTGGGAAGGAGAGCAGCGTGGAATGTTAGTATCTGACTAGCAGGGAGCGGCAGTGGGAAGGAGAGCAGTGTGGAATGTTAGTATCTGACTGGCAGGGAGCGGCAATGGGAAGGAGAGCAATGTGGAATGTTAGTATCTGACTGGCAGGGAGAGGCAGTGGGAAGGAGAGCAGTGTGGAATCCCTGAGGCAGTGGGAAGGACAGCAGTGTGGACTATTAGTATCTGACTGGCAGGGTGCGGCAGTGGGAAGGAGAGCAGTGTGGAATGTTAGTATCTGACTGGCAGGGAGCGGCAATGGGAAGGAGAGCAATGTGGAATGTTAGTATTTGACTGGCAGGGAGCGGCAGTGGGAAGGAGAGCATTGTGGAATCCCTGCGGCAGTGGGAAGGAGAGCAGTGTGGAATATTAGTATCTGACTGGCAGGGTGCGGCAGTGGGAAGGAGGGCAGTGTGGAATGTTAGTATCTGGCTGGCAGAAATGGCAGCCGGGAGGGAGAGCAGTGTGGAATGTTAGTATCTGACTGGTAGGGAGCAGCAGTGGGAAGGAGAGCAATGTGGAATGTTAGTATCTGCTGGCTAACACAGTCTAATGTACATAAACTGACAAGTAAATAAAGCTAAAATTCTCATAAACTATTGCTTTTAAGAAAAATTGCTAAAATAAGCAAAGTGTTACAAAGTGTGACATTTACACATTAACACCTTAATGAGCAGCTGCCCAACCCTCTTATCTTCATGGGATTATCGGAAAATCTGGCCACATTCAATTAACCTGAGCAGCAATTATAGGGCAAATCAATGGCAGAACGGGGGTGGGGGATGAAAACACCCAATGATTTAAAGGGACAGTAATGTCCCAAAATGTTTTTTCCAGTTTTGTAGGGGTTCAAATATTAATCAATATGCTCCAAACCCTATCTCTCAGACCGCTATGGTTTGAGAGATATAGGGATTCAAAGTTCCCTCCTCCCTCCCCTTCTCCTGATGTCATCTGTAAAGCTGACAGCAGGAGATTCGAGTCGTACGACTAGAGGAGGCTCTGCAGCAGAGCCCGAATCTCGTCACTTAAAAATAATTAATTCATTGGAAAGGTCTAAAAGGTGTGCCTGGTTTGCAAGCGCACTTTGTAGACTTTTCCAACGAAATAATTCTTTTTAAGTAACACGATTTCGACTCTGCTGCAGAGCCGCCTGCTGGTTCCCAGACCGGGATCTCCTGGTGTCAGCTAGACCCAGACATCAGGAGAAGGGGAGAGAGGGGGGAACTTTGAATCCCTATATCTCTCCAACCATAGCGGTTTGAGAGATAGGGATCGGAGCATATTGATTTATATTTTAACCTCTACATAACTGTAAAACATTTTTGTGACATTATTGTCCCTTTAAATGGGGCTTTTAACCCTTTGAGTGAAAGATGGGTTTGCCACGTATTGCGAAGCAATGCATGGCACACCCCTCTGGCACTCAAAGGGTTAACTCATGACTGCTAAACAGAGGTCCAATTTCGGGATTGTTTAATTGTCCCCTGTTGTGCAGGTGGTTTGCCCCAGAACTCACCTTATACATAAAACCCAAAGCTTCCTACAAGTGCGCTAGGAAAAAACCAAAAAACAAGTTTAGGATTAGATTTAACCCTTTTAGTGGCAACACATGGCGAAGCACTCAAAGGGTTAAGGGATGTAGAATAAAGATATCCTTACAGATTCCTAACTTGGAACACACAATATTTAAATGTATATAGCCCCAATTATTTAAAAGGGAAAGTCTTGAATAATATGGAAAAATGTATATCTGGTTGGACGTTGCCAACTGAAAGCGAGACTCTTACTGCTGGGACATGCTTCGTTCAAAAGTTATTACAGTTCAAACCGCTTGCGTTTTGTTTTTGTTTTACATTTACTTCAGACTGTAATCTTTTATTGTGGTCACCAAGTGATGATGACGCTATCAGGACTGTCATAGTCAGTGACATCAGTTCTTCCATACTGTGCCTTTATTCCATTGAGAACATGGACACATTTACATCCCAGGCTCCCCTATGCAAGGCACTCGAGGTGCCATTAGCTCCACCCATGGCCATGCCCCTAAACCTCACATGGGCCTGCCCATAGACCCATCCACTGTATCATTGGCCTATAAAAAAGAAAACAAGGACAAAACCATTTTAACCCCTTGGTTGCTAGAGAGATATCCAATGAATTGCTTGGTAAAAGCGTTACAGATCGGGGCATTGCAGATCTCTCTAAATAACAGTCTGTAAAGGCAGTTGCCTACTATTCCTAGTGGAAAATCTGGCCCTGGCTGGGAAAGCACCATCACATATACCTTTTATGTTTAACCCTTTGAGGGCCAGGGAGGTATCCAATGCATAGCATTGCAATGCGTTGGATACCTTACTGGCACTCAAAGGGTTAACCCATTGCCATCCAGGAGTCGGGAACTCCTTTTAACCTTGTGATGTCTCCAACCTGCTAAATGTTACTCAGCTGCACTGATGCACCTTGGAGAGGACACTTGAGGGTGTACAGACCATAGATTCTGCAGAAGCTCTTTTAACCCCTTAAAGGGATAGTAACACTTCGTTTTAACTTTATTTTATTTTGTAGGCATTAAAAAAACATGAAGAATGATATAAGTCTTATCTCTCAAACCTTTATGGTTTATGAGATATTCACAAGCAAAGTTCCCCTCCCCGCCCCTTTTTCCTAGTGTAAGCCATCTCTTCTCAGATGTGAGTCTGGTTGTATGACAGTACAGATAACAGAAGGGGACAATTTTCTTTGTATGAAAACAATGAAAGCCCTTCCCCCCTTGACAAGTTTATCAGCTTTTTCCATTATCTTAATTGAAGATTGTCCCTCTCTGCAGTCTACCTGGGCATCTCCCTTCTGATCTGGTTGAACGGGGGGGGGATGCTTTGTTTGTGAATATCTCTTAAACCATAAAGGTTTCAGAGATAAGACTTATATCATTCTTCATGTTTTTTTAATGCCTACAAAATAAAATAAAGTTAAAATGAAGTATTACTATCCCTTTAAGGACTGGTGCCCTCACGCGCCGCCAGCATTTGAGGACCACAGGGCATTTTTTTTTTTTTAATCGCTTCCGGTTCAGGGCTTCAGGAGCAGCGTGCAGCCACGCTGGGAGCCCTGAACTCCATGCAGTGCCAGGACCGTCAGTGGTCCTTAAGTGCTGGACCGCCATGACGATCCTGGCACGACAATGGTCCTTAAGGCGTTAAAAAGGTACCTGGACAATCACCTACCCCCTTTCTCATCCCATATCCCACCACGGGGTGCTAAATGGTTAACCCTTTAAAGGGATAGTAATACTTATGTCTAATATTGTAGAGATAAACTACAGAAATATAATATCCTGCCTCCCATCTCAAAACGTTATAGTTTGCGAGTTCATTGCATTTAAAGCCCCCCCCTTCAGAGTTGTCAGCGTTCTATAGGACAGAAGTGGATCTTGGTCATTTGACTGGCAGGCAGCTCTTCAGCAGAGCCGAGATAGAGCTATTTAGAATGAAATAATTCATTGGAACGGTCTACAAAGTGTGCCTGGTTTGCAAGCACACTTTGTAGTCCGTTCCAGTTAAGTATTTCATTCTAATTAGCGGTATCTCGGCTCTGCTAAAGTGCCGCCTGCTGGTCAAATGACCAGGATCCGCTTCTGTCCCATAGATTGCTGACGTCTTTGAAAGGGGCGGGAGGGGGGACTTTAAATGCTACAAACTCGCAAACTATAACGTTTTGAGAGATGAGAGGCAGGATATTGTATTTCTGTAATTTATCTCTACAATTTTAGACATTTTTAAACATAAGTATTACTGTCCCTTTAAAACCAAGTCTGGAGGTTCTAAAGGAGATTCACCTGTATGTTGGATTGGACATTTTAGTTTTTTAGTTACTTAGAGTCACAATTATACCAATTCACCCTTTGAGTGCCACAGGGGTAAGTAACGCATTGCACTCAGAGGGTTAAGGTATGTCATGCAGGTGCTTCCTGTCTTAACCCCACAATAACCCCCACTCACTGACACTGAATCCTTTTAAGTGCTACAGGAGGAGGGTAATGCATTTCTAAGCAATGACAGGGAGAGGGGGAGGTAATGTCGGGATTAGAATGGAAGTGCATGCACGGCATGCCTTAATTACCATTGTCTATACATACATATAACATAAAAACTAGTTTATTGACCCCTTAAGGACTGATGATGTGCTGGGACTGTCATGGTATCCTTTTAAAAAGTCGCAAATAAAATATTGCGCGGCTTGCAGTCGCATTAACTGTGTCGCCCTGTTCAAAATGGCAACATGAGAATCTCTCCCTGCATAAAAGCGCGAGGTTCTCATGTCACCACATTAAAAGTCGCTAACTTCAATCTTGCACAGTGCTGCTGTAAAAACTAATGTTAAGCATTGAGAGGGCAAAAAAAAACCCAAAAAATGCAATGTACCGACCTGGAAAACTTTAATTATTCAGACCACCCCCGGAGGACATCAAGACCCTTCTGATGCCCCCTCCCTCCCTTGCACAGCACTGCACCGGTTCTCACTTCCCGCTCCGCCTGTCATTCTGGGCTGTCTCTCTCCCTGCTCCGCCTGTCATTCTGGGCTGTCTCTCTCCCTGCTCTGCCTGTCATTCTGGGCTGTCTCTCTCCCTGCTCCGCCTGTCATTCTGGGCTGTCTCTCTCCCTGCTCGGCCTCTCATTCTACAGGCAATCCACGGACAACAATTTAGGGTCCTACGGGAGCTCTATGTTCTGGGACTTTTTAAAAGTGATCCGACCGTCATAGGTGAATTTAACTTAATGACCGATGGTGGTCCTGGCACGTCATTTTTTTATTTTTCTCACAGCGCTACTGCAGAAGAGCGGTGACCACTACCAGAGTCTGCAACTGACCGCTCCAAGACCTGAGTGGTCAGTATCAAGCCCACATTTGGCAGGCCAGCACAAGTGATCAGTCATGTGTGCCGGCCTGCCGAATGGGATCAAAATGGTCCTTAAGGGGAATCCACTGCCCAGGTCCACCGCCGTTAAGTGGTTCAGCATATAGGTGACTCTGAAAGCTCTGTCGAAATCACCAAAGCTGTTTTTAGGTCGTAATGACCATTTAACCCTTTGAGTGACAGAGGGGGTATGCAGTGCATTGCTTTGGACCAGAGGGTTGAGAGCCACATTGTGTGGAAATGCACTGCACCCCCTTCTGGCCTTTAAAGTGTTAATCATTTGCTCTGCACACCAGGTAGAAGGTCAACTGCCTCTCCTGCCCCTCACTGTTCTCAGGGGATAGAATCAGCTCTGCTGCCTCGTGCTCTCTCGGCTTTACATCAGTCTCTGTACGAGTCTGTGCTGCGGGGCCCTGTGATTACAGGAACGCTGTAGGTGACTTAATGCCAGTGAGGGCGGTGATGAGCAGCGGGAGACCTTTTTTTTAAGTGCGTTTTAACAAGCAGGAGCGGCAGGGGGTCGGAAATGAGAGGAGCTGCCAGCGTAACCAATGCTATGATTAGGAGAAATGTTCTGAGAAGTGGCGTACTGATTAACCCATCTACAACGCCTACAATTTAATACTGTGGTAGGCCGCATGTGCAGTGAAAAAAGTGGAGAAATTCTGGTGCAAACCAACTGCACCACAGGTAACAAATGAATACCCTCTTCAAATTAAACAAGCCTTTTTTTTTTTTAAAGCGGACCTGTCACCCTAAGGTAAACGTATTTAATGTTAACATGGAACAGACCATAAACCTGCGCTCCTCCAGAATACTAGTGATTAGTGCGCCCTGTATTGGGCATGTATAATATCACTGTGAATAAACATGAGGCATTAGTACTGACCTTTTTGGCCCAAAAAAGAGATGGTAAGCTCGCCAACCACGCCAAGGTTCCTCATTTGTGGCAAGTACCTACTCGCAACTTAATCCCTATCTAAAGAAAATAAAATAAAAATAAAATAAAAATGCTCCCTCATGAGATGTTATAATAACGCGTTGGAGGGGGGGGGCCTTTTCTTTGTATTTTGTTAGATGTGTGAAGGTCCCCATGTATACAATTAAAAACAGTGGACAAACATTCATTTAAAAAAGTGTTAGAAAGGACTTGTGTACCTGCATTGGGGAGAGATCACCACACAAGGACTGGAGCTCACAACCCTTATAGGCATTCCTTGCTGCACACTTCAGTTAACCCCTTTATTCCTTGCTGCACACTTCAGTTAACCCCTTTAATCCTTGCTGCACACTTCAGTTAACCCCTTTATTCCTTGCTGCACACTTCAGTTATCTTTAAAATTCTTTAATGGACATTTCAACACAAACAACAAAATTATAAAGGTATTATACACATATACATAAATATACACATTTTTTACACATTTAGGTGAGTTAGCGCTGAAAGCTGTCCCTTTTGTCTGTATTTAATTTTAACCTTTTTGAGGACTAGAAGGGCACGCAATGCATTGCAAGGCAAAGCGTTCCACATCCCGCAGAGCCTCAAAGGGTTGAAGGGACGTAATAACTGTCTGTATATTGTACTACATATGTGTTTGAAATCGGTTTTGAGAAATTAATCTATATTTGTTGATGGCACAGTCTGACATTTTATGCAAATTAGCGTATGTGCTGGGCCAATATTCCCACACAATGTGCTATGAATAAATCTAGAATCTCACAGACCGGGGTGTGTCTAATAGTCCAGTATACTTGGATGGACGAGACCTGTAGCGTCTCGCAAATATGTCTCTCTCGGTGCAGTAACTCTACTTGGTCTCCCGTTGACCAATAAATTACGGAGGAACAATATACGAGAACTAGGGTGACCAATTTCAATTCTGCCATTCAGGGACACTGTGGAAAGAAGTTCTAAAGACAAAAGAAGAACTGCCCATTGACTCCTCTGACAGAAAGTGATGCCTGTGGTGGGCTACATGAATATGTACATCACACCCAAAGCCTTAGACTAGCATTACACTACAACACAAGTGCACGGCAGCTCTCAACTGAGGTCAGTGGCAAGGCCCAATTCTCTCTATAGTATTTAGAAATCTGTCTGGAGGCCATTTTGTTGTAGTTCAGCAGATGCATCACTTCCTGTCACAGCAGACAATAAGCAGTACTAGTATTTAGAACTCTGTGCTCTGCAGTCTTCATTCCTGGGACTTTGTATTGTTCCAGAAGGAGGCTGCCCGGAACAAGGGACACACACATAAAATCCAGGACTGTCCTGGGCAATCCGGGACGCATGATCGCCCTAAAGGAGAATAGACTCAGGGACGTGCAAATCAGCTCACGCCGGACTTCACAGATTTCAATACAATATGCGATGTTTCAGGGGGCTCAATGCCACTCGGTGCCAGGCATAACCACACAATAAAACCACAGACGGGGGTGTGTCTAATAGCACAGTGAGGGGTAAGTTCTACCTCAAACAGAACTAATTAGCATACTCTGCATGGAATTAGTATAAGATGCCAGAAAAACATAAAAGTTAATTTCTTTAACCCCTTAGTGACAACCACGTGCTTACGCGGCTGTCACCTTAACGCCCGTGGTACATTTTTTTTTTTTTTTAAACTTAATCCTTTGAACACTTAGCGGCCCCCAAGTCATTGCTTTTATTTAAAGGGATAGTAATGTTTCACAATAAAAGCAGCTCCAATTAATCTTCATAGTATTTGGACCATGGAAAGTGTTATTTCAGTACTGTCAGAGTTGTAGTACAAGAGTAATTGAATGATAAAGTATCTCCCTCCCGTCCCTTTTACCTAATATAAGCCGCCTTCCATCAGATCTGGAATCTGGTCACTTGACCGGACAGGTCACAGCAAGGGACAATCTTCTTACTGTGATCATAAGGAAAACCCTGCCCCCCCCCTGCCAGGTTTTTCAGGTTTTTCCCTTATGATCACTGAAGATTGTCCCTCTCTGTGATCCATCCGGTCAGTCTTGCTACTCTGAGCTGAGCAGTGTTACATCAGTAAAAGGGGCGGGAGGGGGATACTTTATCATTCAATTACTCTTGAAGTACAGATCGGACAGTATTGAAATAACGCTCTCCATGGACCAGATACTATGAAGATTAATTAGAGCTGTTGTTTGTGTGAAACATTACTATCCCTTTAAATGAGGCCTTTAACACCTTGAATGCTGGAGAGGTCACCAATCTCTAGCATTCGAGGAGTTAAAATTCCCATTTATCTCAAGAGGAAATTGTTTATTTTCCCCTACGAGCAGCTGCCCTGCAATTGTTCCACTTTTAGACGAACAGAGAGACCGTAATGAATTGCTACTGGTTGGTTTATTTAGAATTTTTTTGGGTTGTTTTTTCCAGCAAAAAGATTTGATTTCTGTCTGTTTTGTGAGCAGATGCACAGATTGTCTGTCCTTTTCATGAGAAGTGAAATTATTTTCTGCTCTTAATAAAAGGATTACAAATTTCATTATATCAATGAGCTTTCTACCTGAAATGAATCACTCATCTCTGTACAGTTCATGAAACTGATGGCTTGGACTTGGATAATAGCATTTGTGTTATGGCAGATCAGAGAAATTATGTGAATCAAGTTGGAACGGAGAACTGTATTAAAGGTGAACTGTGGCAGTGAAATAAATGGCTCTTAATTTGTTTAACAGAAGGACTAACCTAGATGTGACTCCATCGCACGCCAGTCAGGTATATCTATTAACTGTGTGTTAGCTTTTAAAGGGGCAGTAATGTCCCATAAAAACTGCTTATAGTTTTGTAGAGCTTAAAGGAGCAGTAAACTTTTATTATGAAAAAATATATATATCAAAGGGATTTTCCTACTGAGTAAAATAAGGGTACTCCCACTGCTGAGAGATTTATATTTCCAGAGTTATTACAGTTTAAACGTGTGTTTTTTTACATTAGCAGTGCCCTCTAGTGGTCAAATTCTAATTAGATTTCCTGTTAGATTCTAATGGAGAGGAAAGTCAGAAAAGTCAGAGACATACAGTTCTCCATAGAGTGTGATAGAAACTGCCTGTCAATTCCTGTCAGTTAGAACTATCAGGAAGTAAACACAGTAAATTCACTTCCTGTCAGAACTATCAGGAAGTAAACACAGTAAATTCACTTCCTGTCAGAACTATCAGGAACTATCAGGAAGTAAACACAGTAAATTCACTTCCTGATTATTTAAACTGCTATAAATTTTGAATAAATAATCTGACAGCAGTGGGAATGACCTTGTTTTATTCAGCAGGAAAAGGTCTATAAAATATGTGTTTTCATAAAAATAGTTTACTGCTCCTTTAAAAAAATAAACTACATGCAACAAATCCTATCTCTCAAACCGCTATGGTTTGAGAGATATTCACTTTGAAAGTTCCCCTCTCCCTCCTCTTCTTGTGACGTAAGCGGACATCATGAGTTCCTGGTCCTGTGGCCAACAAGCGGCTCTTCAGCAGAGCCACAATAGCAAGATTTAAAAAGAAATACTTCTTTGGAACGGTCTACTTTGTAGACCGTTCCAAATAAGTGTTTATTTTTAAATTGCACAATTGCGGCTCTGCTGAAGAGCCTCCTTGTGTTGGCCAACAGGGATCTCCTTCTGTCTGCTTTACAGCTGACATCAGGAGAAGAGGAACTTTAGCGGAGGATATCTCTCAACCCATAGCGGTTTGAGAGATAGGATTTGTGGTACATCGTTTATATTTTTAATCTTTACAAAACTCTAAGCATTTTTTATGGGACATTACTGTCCCTTTAAATGTTGCTCATCTATAATTGTATTTTAATACATTGATAATGTTTATGTGGCCCTTTAGAATAGTGGATAGGGCTTTATCCCTATGAATAATCCCACTGAGATTGCTAAAGGCTTTAGTTTATAGTGATGATATGAGATGTAACACAGAACTAAATCAGATGATGTTAAAAAAATGATATCTACAGAACTGTGCAAAAGTCTTAGGCACGTGTGAAAAATGCTGTAAAGTAAAAATGTTTTCTGAAATACACATGTTAATAGTTTATATTGATCAATTAAACAAAATGATAGTGAGTTAACAGCAGAAAAATCTAAATCAAGTGATTATTTGGTGTGACCACCCTTTGCCTTCAAAACAGCATTGATACTTCTAGGTACACTTGCAGAAACAAACAATTTAATTAATTTAATATGTAGGTTGAAACACAATTTTATTACATAACAGGAGGCTTCATATTTTGCATTACTTTCTTTACTAAAACTCCATAGCAGCACAGATTTACATAACCAATCAAAAGAGAGAACAAAGTCTACATAAGACCCCTCTTGACTAACCCCTCCCTCTTTCTTTGCTGCTCCAGACAAGTGCACAGGTCAGAGTGTTTTGTCTTGTTATCACTAATTGCATATGTGGTATGTTTAATGCATCTCTTGGTCATTTACTTCTCTTAGTATTTTGTCTTTCTTGTTGTACCATTGTCAACGTATAGTCCGTTGCCTGCAGTCTTTATTTCTCATTTGCTTATGTTCCATTCTTCGGATGCACAGTGAGCTTCTTTGTGCTGCACCTCATTGTTTGATGTGTCTCTAAATATATATAGCTTATAACACTGAATAATTATATCAATGCTGACCCGTATGGTCTCGGTATGCATGACTGTGGGTTGCGTCTGTGTGCTCCTGCCTTCTAACGCGTTTTTCGGCGTTGGGCAGGGCCTGTGTGTTTGAGGCTCTTTGGTTGCTTGTGTTAAGGGCTGCCGTCTGTTTCGGCATTGTGTGCGGCTGGGTCTGGTGGTACAGTGTGCCCGTGCTTTTCTCGGCCGCTACCTCTGTGCGGGGCGGCCGGGGCTCTGAGGTTGGTCCGCTCATTCGCTCCGGAACGGGGGTATTGCATGGCCGTTGCTAATCTCGCGAGATCGCGGGATTCTCGGCGGCCATCTTGGTACTCCCGTTTCGGTCTTCTCCACTACCCATTGCGGATCGCACGGTGTTAGCCTCTGTGTGAAGGGCTTGGCCCGCGGTTAACGCCGTGCTGATCTTGAGTCTGGGTGAGCCCATATTAAGGTTTATATCGCCTTCCTAACAGGGGTGAGCCCTCTGTCCCCTAATATCTGCTTCAGGGTGAGCCCCTTTCATTTTGTGGTTGCTCTTCCTTGAGCCTTTACGTTGTACTATTACGTACATTTTCTGGGGTGAGCCCTCAGTGCAGGTGTTGCCTTCAATTACCTTAGGTGCCCTAGGGGGGTTCAGTCTCTGTCTCCTGGAGGGTTGCCTCTCTATTTCTAGTGCTGTTGTGTGGCAGGGGTACCTCCTGCAGTGCAACTGGGGTGAGCCCCCTTATTGGTCAGGTACACTTTCACTGAAAAAAAAAAAAAAAAAAAAAAAAAATAATTATAATAATTTATTATACATTTTTTCTCATTCTGGAGGTGAGCCCTCTCGTTTGTAACACGTGATTTCCTGGGTGAGCCCCAGTTGTGCTACACAGGTGGTTACCCCTGGTTAGATATTCTTGGGGGTAGCTACTTACGTGTTTTCCTTTTGCTCTATAGGTCGTCTTCCAATGGCGGACTCTCAGGATTTCCAATCCATAATTAATGAGGCGGTTTCAGCCTCGGTGGAGAAGGCGTTGGCGAGGATGTTTACCCAACGGTCCTCTGATTCTGCCTCTGGGCTGAATTCTTCTGCTCCGGTGGAGTTGGAGAGCCGCGAAGACTCGGCAGTTCCTTCTTGTGAAGATTTCGTGCCAGCTAAACGCCAGTGGAAGGGGGCGACTTCCGCTTCCAAAGGACTTTCGTCCACCTCTTCTCTGAAGCGTCCTCGTCTTTCCACCTTCGAGGGTTCCAGGCATGATAGGTCCCCTGCGTCTGACGACGACGAGGTAGCCACGCCAGGCTTGGCGGTGGTTGATGAATGGAGAGCTGATTCCCCGGCTTCGGGTGACGACCCTCAGTGGGATTCTCCTCCGTTTTCTGAATCCCAATATGTGAAGGAATCGTTTGTGGAGGACGCTGGGATACCGTCCGGCTCTCGAGAAGCAGCCGGGGTAGAAGAGGAATTGCTGTGTGACCGCCAGGGTAACCCGTTGTTTGACCCAAGGTTTCTGCGTCATCCAAAGTCATCAGAATGGAGCCTTCCGGATCATCTGGCACGCTATGTTCATCATTGGATCCGTAAGCCCCTTGAGAGAGAGGTGCGTAATCGTTTGCGGGCGGAATGCCCCAGACCGTCTCTGCCGGACAAGGTGGCTCTGACTCCGGAATTTGATCCCACAGTTCTAACCTTCATGTCAAGATCTGGTCGTGATCCACGGAAAGGCATCGAGAAGGGCCTGAAGACGGCACAGGATAAATTGTTGGATGTGTTGGGCCCGCTATCTCAAGTGTTATATTTTGCGGACCTGGCAATGTCCGACGGCTCCGTGTTGGATGCTGGGGCCATTCGAGAATGGGCACAAAGATCCATTTGTTTACTTGGCAATGCCAATGTTGCACTATCTACTGAGCGTAGGAAGGCGGCCTTGTTACGTATTGATGCAAAGTTGGCTGATTTAGGTTCCAAAGATTTGGGCCCGGCTGCAAAGGGTCTTTTGTTTGGAGAATCCTTTATCATGGACCTGAAGAAACACGTCAATCTCTTTACCACTCTCAATAAGGCGCAGACGTCTTTGAAGCAAGTGTTTCGTCCATCTGCTAACAGGGGTGTTTTTGGACGCGCTGGCCGGCAGCGGGGCCGTGCCGCCAGCAGATTCTGGTCGACAGGTCCCAGGGCGAATCCTCCATCCGCATCGTTCTTCCCTTCCTCACAGTATCGGACCACTTCCTTTCAACGTGGAACGGATAGAGGCAGAGGGACTCGTGGACGTGGAAAGTTCAGCTCCGGTGAGTGTTGTGAATACATGTCCTACTGTAACTCTAACTGCAGGCAGAATTGCTCTTTTCTTGCAGAATTGGGAACAAATTTCCACGGACGCCTGGGTACTACAGACGGTAAGGGGTTATGTGATAGATTTCCATTCCCCTCCTATTCAGAGTTCGCCGCCTCAGGTGGCGGTCATGTCCAGGGAAGGCAGACTGTTAGTAGACACAGAAGTTCGAGCTTTGTTTGCCAAAGGCGCGGTGCAGTTCGCACCGGACGCTGGCGGGTTCGTCAGCAATATCTTTTTGGTGAGGAAAAAGACGGGGGATTTTCGACCCGTCATCAATTTGAGGAAACTCAACGATTTCGTCGTGTACCGTCATTTCAAGATGGAGGGTATCCATCTATTACGCGATCTTTTACTAGAGGGCGATTGGTTTACTCGACTAGATCTGAAGGATGCGTATCTTTCTGTTCCAGTGGCAGAGGAGTGTCGCCGGTTCCTCAGATTCCGTTGGAAGGGTCGCATGTGTCAGTTCACGTGTCTTCCCTTCGGCCTCAGCTCAGCTCCGTGGTGTTTCACGAAGTTGCTGAAACCGGTCGTGGCTCATCTCAGGGCTCAGGGGATTCGTTGTCTTATTTACCTAGACGATCTCCTGATTTTTTGCGACGACGTCTCGCTGCTTCAATCGCAAACGACCTTTATCGTAGACTTTTTGGAATCCCTAGGGTTTGTAGTAAACAGAGACAAGTCAGCGTTGGTTCCTTCCCAAGTGATTCAGTTCCTGGGATTCGAAATCGACTCCGTTCATTGCCTTCTGCGTCTTCCTCTTTCAAAGGTCTCTGCTATTCGGAAAGAGATTCGCCGAGTGTTGCGTCAGACCTCGGTATCTTTACGTCTTCTAGCTCGCATTGTGGGCCTTCTATCGTCTTCCATACAGGCGATCTTTCCGGGTCCTTTACATTACAGAGCAATGCAGCGTTTGAAAGCACGTCACCTTCGAGCGGGTCTTTCCTACGATCATCAGGTCATCCTTTCTTCGGAGGTTCGAACGGAGCTCCGTTGGTGGCTGCTCCACATGCAAGCGTGGAACGGCAGGGCGATTTTTGGTCGCTCTCCGGATTTTGTGGTGGAGTCGGACGCCAGTCTTTGGGGCTGGGGAGCCCATTGCGTCGAGTCCTCCACAGGGGGTCCTTGGTCTCAGGACGAAGTGGGACTGCACATCAATTGTTTAGAGATGATAGCGGGATCCTTTGCGGTTCGCAGCCTAGCCAGAGATCGCTCAGACTGCTGCATCCTCTTACGGATGGACAACATATCGGCGGTCCAATATATCAACAAATTAGGAGGGGTCAGATCTCGCGACCTTACGGAGGCCGCGAAAGACATTTACCGGTTTTGCTTCGAGCGCAACATTTCGTTGCAAGCGGAATATCTTCCAGGTGTCTCCAATTGTTCTGCGGACTGGTTTTCCCGCCATTGGAGGGACAGCAGCGACTGGAAGTTGGACGTCAGCGTATTTCACCGCCTGGGCGAACTGAGGGGTCCCCTCGACTTAGATCTCTTCGCTTCCCGCACCAACTATCAGATAGTGAGGTATTTCAGTTGGCTTCCGGATCCGGGGTGTTTGGCAGTAGATGCGTTCCTTCAACAGTGGCCGACTCGAGGAGCTTATGCGTTTCCTCCGTTCGCCATGTTGGCGAGAGTGGTTCACCACATTCGACGACAGAAGGTGAGACTGTTACTGATTGCGCCTTGGTGGCCGAGTCAGCCGTGGTACCCGGATCTTCTGGAACTGTCCTGCGCAGATCCTCTTCTCCTCCCATTTCTTCCGGGTCTTCTCCTCGGACCTCGGGGGGAACTACATCCGTTGGTGGTTCAGGATCATCTATCGCTGGTGGCCTGGACGCTTTCAGGGGTTCCTGGGCAGTCGAGGGCCTATCGCAGACAACTAAGGATCTTTTGTGGGACTCGTGGGCCCCTGGTACAAGACGCAGCTATGTTTCAGCATGGAACGCTTGGTCTCGCTGGTGTGTGGAAAGGGACTGCGATCCCTTTACGGCGCCTATTCCTATGGTCTTAAATTTTCTTTCGGACCTCTTTTCGGTGGGACGTTCTTATCGTTCCATTAATGTTTCCAGATCGGCCATTTCAGCTGCCCATGTGCCGTTTTCAGGGGTTCCGGTAGGCCGGGATCCCTTGATTTGTCGTCTGATGAGGGGCATTCGGTTGGCTCGTCCTCCCAAGCCCAAATACGATCGTTTTTGGGATGTGGAAGTGGTGCTTCGGTTTCTGCGCCATTGGCCTTCCAATGACTTGCTGTCTTTGCGCCAACTTTCCGCGAAACTTACGTTACTGCTTTGTTTAGTGTCTTTTAGACGGGTGTCAGATGTTCGGGCATTTGATGTTGATGGTTTTGCAGTATCTCCAGAGGGGGTATCTTTTACTGTTTCTAGACGTACTAAATCGGATTCTCCCTCTGTCTTCTACCCTTTCTTCCGGGAGGTCCCTCAACTTTGCGTGGTTGGGGTATTGCTTCGATACGTGGAGGTTACGGCTCCTTTAAGAGTCTCCCAATCTGGTCAGCTGCTTGTCTCTTATGTGAGACCGCACAAACCTGTGGCCGCAGCTACCTTGGCCAGATGGGTCAGTTGGGTCCTTACGTTAGCAGGGATTGAAACATCTTTTGGCGCCCATTCGGTCAGGGGCGCTGCTGCTACGCGTGCTCGTTCGGCAGGTGCTTCGGTGGCGGATATTATGCGTTCTGCGGATTGGTCCAGAGAGGAAACCTTTAGGGTTTTCTATTTTAGACCATCCTCTCATGCATCTTTTGCCATGATGTCACAGCGTTAAAATTGCAAAATATGAAGCCTCCTGTTATGTAATAAAATTGTAGATTATGCTAGCGCAGTGTACTGATAATCTTAATTTTATTAATGACAGGAGGCGAATATTTTCCCTTCCCTTTTTTCTTCCCACCCTTAAAAGGTTAGACTTTTGTCCAGTTAGAGGTATAGGATCTTACTTTTAGTGGAGTTAGATGGATCTCTCACATGTGTTTTAATAATGTTTTAAGTTAAGATGCTGTTATGTCTGATACCAGGTGTCTGAAGTTCAGATTCTTTCACACATTTCTTTTTCTTTCAGCGTGATTGCGGCTTATGGGTCGGTCCGTCAGAAGAGCTTCGACGTCTCATTCACAGAACCGCAGGATGACGACGACGGTTGTTTTCGTTAAAAATGTTGGGGAGTTACTTGTTTATGTTTGCAAAGAAAGAGGGAGGGGTTAGTCAAGAGGGGTCTTATGTAGACTTTGTTCTCTCTTTTGATTGGTTATGTAAATCTGTGCTGCTATGGAGTTTTAGTAAAGAAAGTAATGCAAAATATTCGCCTCCTGTCATTAATAAAATTAAGATTATCAGTACACTGCGCTAGCATAATCTACAATCATTAACTGAAACAGAAACAGCTGTGTAGGAGGAATAAAATGGGATGAGGAACAGCCAAGCTCAGCTAACAAGGCGAGGTTGCTGAAGACAGTGTAATGTCAAAAGTCACACATTACAGCAAGACTGAGCACAGCAACAAGACACAAGGTAGTTATTCTGCATCAGCAAGGTCTCTCCCAGGCAGAAATTTCAAGGCAGACAGGGGTTTCCAGATGTGCTATCCAAGCTCTTTTGAAGAACCACAAATAAGCAAGCAACGCTGAGTACTGTAGACATATTGGTCAGCCAAGGAAACAAATGAAAAACACATCATGCTTGCTTCCCTTCGCAATAGGAAGATGTCCAGCAGTGCCATCAGATCAGAATTGGCAGAAAACAGTGAGATCTTTGTACACCCGTCTACTCTCCGGACAAGTCTGGTCAGAAGTGGTCTACATGGAAGACTTGAGGCCAAAAAGCCATACTTCCAACATGGAAATAAAGCCAAGTGACTCAACTATGCAGGCGAAAACACAGGAACTGAGGTGCAGAAAAATGGTAACAGGTGCTCTGGACTGTTGAGTTAAAATGTGAAATATGCGAGTGTACCATAAGGCAGTTTGTTTGCCGAAGGGCAGGAGAGTGGTACAAGAATGAGTGTTTATAGGCAACAGTGAAGCATGGTGGAGGTTCCTTGCAACTTTGGGGCTGCATTTCTGCAAATTGATTTGGGGATTTGGTCAGAATTAATGGTCTCCTCAATGCTGAGAAGTACATGCAGATACTTATTCATCATGAAATACCATCAGGGAGGCATCTGATTGGCCCCAAATTTATTCTGCAGCATGACAACGACCCCAAACATGCAGCCAAAGTCATTAAGAACTATCGCCAGTATAAAGAAGAACAAGGAGTCCTGGAAGTGATGGTAGGGCCTCCACAGAGACCTGATCTCAACATCATAGAGTCTGTCTGGGATTACATGAAGAGAGAGAAGCAACTCAGGTGCCTAAATCCACAGAAGAACTGTGGTTAGTTCTCCAAGATGTTTAGAACAACCTACCTGCCGAGTTCCTTAAACTGTGTGCAAGTGTACCTAGAGGAATTGATGCTGTTTTGAAGGCAAAGGTTGGTCACATCAAATATTGATTTGATTTAGATTTTTATTCTGTTCACTCACTATGCATTTTGTTAATTGACAGCAAGACTGAGCACAGCAACAAGACACAAGGTAGTTATTCTGCATCAGCAAGGTCTCTCCCAGGCAGAAATTTCAAGGCAGACAGGGGTTTCCAGATGTGCTATCCAAGCTCTTTTGAAGAACCACAAATAAGCAAGCAACGCTGAGTACTGTAGACATATTGGTCAGCCAAGGAAACAAATGAAAAACACATCATGCTTGCTTCCCTTCGCAATAGGAAGATGTCCAGCAGTGCCATCAGATCAGAATTGGCAGAAAACAGTGAGATCTTTGTACACCCGTCTACTCTCCGGACAAGTCTGGTCAGAAGTGGTCTACATGGAAGACTTGAGGCCAAAAAGCCATACTTCCAACATGGAAATAAAGCCAAGTGACTCAACTATGCAGGCGAAAACACAGGAACTGAGGTGCAGAAAAATGGTAACAGGTGCTCTGGACTGTTGAGTTAAAATGTGAAATATGCGAGTGTACCATAAGGCAGTTTGTTTGCCGAAGGGCAGGAGAGTGGTACAAGAATTTGTGTTTATAGGCAACAGTGAAGCATGGTGGAGGTTCCTTGCAACTTTGGGGCTGCATTTCTGCAAATTGATTTGGGGATTTGGTCAGAATTAATGGTCTCCTCAATGCTGAGAAGTACATGCAGATACTTATTCATCATGAAATACCATCAGGGAGGCATCTGATTGGCCCCAAATTTATTCTGCAGCATGACAACGACCCCAAACATGCAGCCAAAGTCATTAAGAACTATCGCCAGTATAAAGAAGAACAAGGAGTCCTGGAAGTGATGGTAGGGCCTCCACAGAGACCTGATCTCAACATCATCGAGTCTGTCTGGGATTACATGAAGAGAGAGAAGCAACTCAGGTGCCTAAATCCACAGAAGAACTGTGGTTAGTTCTCCAAGATGTTTAGAACAACCTACCTGCCGAGTTCCTTAAACTGTGTGCAAGTGTACCTAGAGGAATTGATGCTGTTTTGAAGGCAAAGGTTGGTCACATCAAATATTGATTTGATTTAGATTTTTATTCTGTTCACTCACTATGCATTTTGTTAATTGATAAAAATAAACTATTAAAGGTATAGTAATACTTGCAAATTACTAATCCCCATATTGTAGCTTTGTTAAAAAGAAACTTATTGCCCCCAGTGTCATCTCTCAAACCCTTATGGTTTGAGAGATGATGATGCTCAAAGTTCCCGCCTCCCTCCCCCTTCCCTGACTGAACGCTGACTGCAGGGGAAGCTGTCGTACGACAGTCTTATGTGCATCAGGTGGCTCTGCAGCTGAGCCAAGATCACATTAATAAAAAATCATTATTTCACTGAAACGGTCTTCTACGTATGCTTGGTTTGCAAGCACGCGTAGAAGACCGTTTTAGTGAAAGATTTCTTTTTTATAAACGCGATCTCGGCAATGCTGCAGAGGCGAGTGATGCAAGTAATACTGGATCTCTGAGTGTGCTTTTCCAACTTCTTGCTTTGTATATTCACTACTTATCGGACGAGCACCCGGACCATAAGGAGGATTATTGAACAGTGAGTGCTGCCATCCCCCCTATATTCATATATATATATATATATATATATATATACTAGTTGAACAGCCCGTTACACGGGCCACAGTGCCACTGTCACCCGGTCGCAGGGCAGTCACGCTCAGCAGAGACTGCCCGCGCCACTGCTGATACAGAGCTGGACGTTCCTTCGGAGCGCCCAGCTCTGTATCAGCCACGGCGCGGGCAGTCTGTACTGCGCATGTCGGGCGTTACACACAACTTAGCGTATTATTATATAGGATATATATATATATATATATATATATATATATATATATATATATATATATATATATATACACACACATATACTAGGAATATTGGCATTGCTTTGCCTGTGCGGTTAATAAAACAATGACTGGTTTCTTGAATTATCAGTGCTTAGACCTTTCAGCTCCAAAAAAAGTGTATACTGTATTTCTAAGCATTGCATTACACAACTCTCCAACTGAGTGTGTGTGCGTATATTTGTGGGTGAGAGCAAGAGCGTGCATGCACAACAGCATGTGTTGTGTGTGTATTGCGTTTTGTATAGCCTATTGCATATAACATTTTGTGTATTGCTTTTGACATTTAGAATATTGAATTTGCCCTATTGTGTTTCTCGTATAGCCTTGTGCGTGTGCAGACTGTGCATTTGTGTACAGGGTGTGTGTACTGTGTGTATTTAGTGCGTGTGGTGTGTGCGTGTTGTGTGTGCATGCAGTGTGAGTGCTCGTGTAGTGTGTGCATGTGTAGCGTTTGTATGGGAGGTATCCAGGATCGTAGTGTGCTTGAACATGTAGTGTGAGCACGCGTGTAGCTTGTGCACGCATACAGAGTGTGCGAGTGTAGTATGTGTGTGTGTATAGTGTGTGAGCGTGTAATGTGTGTACAGTTTTTGCGTGTGCAGAGTATGTGCGTGCAGTGTGAGCGTGCAGTGTGAGCGTGTGTGTGTGTGTGTTCATTGTAGCGTCTGCATTCCCTTGCAGAGATTTTGACAGAAGCGGCCCCCCTGGCCACTCCTGTCAAAATCACGCCCCCATGCTTACACCAATGGGACAGGCAGTATAGAGGAAATTTGCATAACTCCACCTTACTGCCTTCCCTGGGTGTGTTTGTCTCCTGAGGGAGACATAAATTATGTAATGATGCTTCCACTTTTTTAAAAATATAGATATAGATACATTCTCTTGCATCCAAGGGATTACTAGGGAATAAATGCATTAAAATGGTTACCTGGGTATTTCAACCTCTTAGTGTCCAGTGATCCTGGGGTTGGACCCAGCTTAAGGGCCTCGTAGACGTCATTCGGCAGAATACGTGTACTGACTCGCCGAACGAGAGGCTGATAATGAGCGCTCCAGTCTTGTAGCAGTCAGTGTCAGACTCCCATAGTGATCCTGACGCAAAACCCAAAGCACGGACACAGGTGACCTGTCTGCACTGTCAACGGTCGTTTACGGGTTAAACCCATTGGATGGTTTCACGCAGTGGGTTGTTATGGAATAAGCAGATTATAAAGCAATGTCTGTGTATTTAACCCCTTGGATGCTGGAGAGGTCTACAAATGTATTGGAGACGTATCTGGCAGACAACAGGGGGCTTTAACCCTTTAAGTGCAAGGGGGTTTCAAAAGCATTGCGAAACAATGTGATGGAAAAACCCCTCTGGCAATCTAAGGGTTAAATGAGCAGTATGCCTCTTTCTATGAAAACCTATAAGTTATAAGGCATTTGAATTTTCCTGCTGAGTAAAACAAGGAGACGTCCATTACTGTCATCTGTTTTATTCAAATGTTATTACACTTCAACTTGTCAGGAAGTGAGCGACGTTGTGTTTAGTTTTAATGTGTCATATCCGGTAGATACAGTCAATCCTGATGGTATTTCTTATGTGAGCAGACTTTCCGTAGTCTAGCGCACCATGCCCGTAATATGTGACAAACTCTGCCTATAAGACTAGTTGGTACTGGGGTGTCCGTTTGGCTGGCCTGACTCCTCTGCGGGCGTTGTACGACTGGAAGTTTAATCCGTGCATTGGACTTTTCTCTGAAATAAAAGAAATCGGTCAGATCTTCATCTCGAATATTCGGATACTTGTGGAGCAAGTCAGAGACCTCAAGGGGAAACACAGAACGATCTGGTAATTTGATCATGTTTGCAATGACTGCAAGAGCATTGCAGATTCTGTCGGTCTCCATGTAAAGTCCTCTACCCAGCTCTTTAAATAGGACTTTGAACTGGTTCACTTCCATTTTCAACTGTGCTGCTGCCTTCTTCCTCTCCTCTGCATCTGCAAAGGAAATATGTTTCTGAATGATGGCCCTGAGGTACTTGCTCAGTATCTTGTTGTATACTTTCTTTAGCAATTTATACCGGTATGGAGGAATCACTGTGGCGTAGTCCTCGAAATATTCTTTGATGGTGACGCAAATGATTTCCACCGATTTAGCATTTCCTCCTATCCATTCTCTTGACATGAGGGCACCAAGGTGTTCTTTAATGTCGGTGAAAATCTCCCCCGCTAGTTTACTGCATCCATCATTGGCGATGCTGTCCCATTCTGAAAGTGCAGCCTTATGTGTGCCAGCCACTGTCATGTCTGCATCAGGTAAGGATATTGTCTCATACAGGGTGCCAGTGATTTCTTTAAATGATTGGCAGTTGTTGATTATGGCAATCATTTGCTTCATATGCTGAAAGTAATCATCAAGATCTTTTGTCCTCATAAGTCCTTGGTTATACGCCTGAGCTTCTGTTCTGTACTTTTTAGCATATGTATCCATCAGCTGCAGGAAAACAAGGGCGATTTGATTTTTCATTAATTCACAGACCTTACCAGCTAAACGCAGATGTTCAGTAAACTTCTCATTTAAGATTTCGGGATGGTCTGTTAGGTAATAGCCATTCTCAAGCATAGGACCTTCAGTAATCCTCCAGTCCTCTATTTCTAATTTTAATGTAAGTTCTGACCAGAAGATGAGGTCTTCTTTAACTGTTTCCACGCACTCCTGGAAAATATTTTCGAACTGGTCATGTCTGGCTTTCTCTTCGGCCACCATTCTCCAATACCGCTTCATGTACTTCTTCCAAGACACGGGCTTTACAGCAGTGACCACTGCATTTTGGTCTGGTCGATTCATTGTAAAGAGTGCTACATCACTAGTACTAGTAGAAATCGCCTGTGAATTGTCTTGTCCATGAGCGCTCACAGTTGTTGACCGAACTAGTCCCCTGCAGGCTTTTAATGAAACCGTCTATGTGCTACCGTTTTTCCTGCGGAGTACAACAAGGACACTCCCACCTCTTTCAGTTGTTTTATTCAAAATGTATAACAGTTCAACTAACCAGGAAGTGAATTTACTGTGCGATTACTTCCTGATTGTTCTAACTGACAGCGTGACTCAGCAGTTTCCATCATACTCTATGGAGAACGGTAAGTCAGTGACTTTCCTCTCAAAGACAATCTTACAGAGTTACTAATTAGAACTGGACCACTAGAGGGCACTGCTAATGTAAAAAAACAGGGGGTTTAAACAGTAAAACCTATGCAACTATGCATCTCTCAGCCGTGGGAGTAAACTTATTTTAGCCCTACAAAATATATATTTTCATAAAAAAAGGTTCACTGCTCCTTTAATAACAAGTAACTTTCTGCGGAATACGTTATGACATCATTAGTGTTAGTGTATGTACAATGTGTGTTCTCGTGTACGGTGTGTGCACAGAATGTGTGAGTGTGTGTGTACAGTGTGCGCGTAGAGTGTGTTTGTGTGTGTGTACAGTGTGCGCACAGAGTGTGTTTGTGTGTGTGTACAGTGCACGCTTGTAGTGTGTGCGCGCAGAGTGTGTGTGTGTACAGTGTGCGCGTATAGTGTGCAAGTGTGCACGCGCAGTGTGTGTGCGCAGAGAGTGTGCACGTGCAGAGTGTGTGTTCACTACTTTAACCTTTTCAGTGGCAGAGGCATCCTCCTTGTCCTTTATCATGATATATGGGCAACACGTTTGTGTTTAATAGACCTTGAGGTCTCCCTCATGATTTGTGTACTCCTTTATAATTATAACACACACAGTGAACACATAGATATTTAATATATGTTGAGACCTTCCTCATGATCCCGCTTCGACTTCTCCTATGTCATTATACTGCATACCACATTGCACTTTAGTCCCTCGTGATAGTACTTCTCCTATGTCAGTGAGGATGAACGGTGTAGAAGGTAAAACTTCTTGCATTGATTGGAGGGGAGTGGGAGGTGAATGTTAAAGGGATAGTAACACTTCGTTTTAACATTATTTTATTTTGTAGGAATTAAAAAAACATGAAGAATTATATAAGTCTTATCTCTCAAACCTTTATGGTTTATGAGATATTCACAAGCAAAGTTCCCCTCCCCGCCCCTTTTACCTAGTGTAAGCCATCTCTTCTCAGATGTGAGTCTGGTTGTATGACAGTACAGATAACAGAAGGGGACAATTTTCTTTGTATGAAAACAATGAAAGCCCTTCCCCCCTTGACAAGTTTTTCAGCTTTTTCCATTATCTTAATTGAAGATTGTCCCTCTCTGCAGTCTACCTGGGCATCTCCCTTCTGATCTGGTTGAACAGGGGGGGGATACTTTGTTTGTGAATATCTCTTAAACCATAAAGGTTTCAGAGATAAGACTTATATCATTCTTCATGTTTTTTTTAATGCCTACAAAATACAATAAAGTTAAAATGAAGTACTACTATCCCTTTAAAGATGGTGTATGGTGAGGAGGTGTGTATTGTAATGGAGGACGAAGTCCTTGCAGAGATTTTCACAGAGTGACAACCCCTGCCACACAGTAATTATATAGATACACCTGACTGCTGTATGATGGACTCTTAACTAGGTAAGTGCTTCTGTTACACACAGTAATTATATAGATACACCTGGCTGCTGTATGATGGACTCCTACGTAGGTAAGTGCTTCTGTTACACACAGTAATTATATAGATACACCTGACTGCTGTATGATGGACTCCTACCTAGGTAAGTGCTTCTTTTACACACAGTAATTATATAGGTTCACCTGACTGCTGTATGATGGACTCCTACCTAGGTAAGTGCTTCTGTTACAAACATGGTAATTATATAGATACACCTGACTGCTATATGATGGACTTCTACCTAGGTAAGTGCTTCTGTTACACACAGTAATTATATAGATACACCTGACTGCTGTATGATGGACTTCTATCTAGGTAAGTGCTTCGGTTACACACTGTAATTATATAGATACACCTGACTGTTGTATGATGGACTCCTACCAAGGTAAGTCCTTCGGCTACACACTGTTACATCCACTAGACCATAAATACCAGGCCAATGCAGATACATCACCTCGCCCCCCACCCCTCGATCACCAGTTTATTACCTGCAAATCTCTTGAGGTTATCGTAATCCTGAGAACAAGGAACATGGAAGAACTTATGCTGAACGGCCTCCCGCTGAGCAGCCAGAACCTCCATCACCTCGTCATCCCCAGACAGGTTGATCCAGACAAAGGATCCAGCTAAGAGAGCCAAGGTCACACCAAGGACACACCACGTCAACAGAGACCTCCATAATGTGTGCGTCCTGCTCCTTTTAACACTGTGGAGCAAAAGAGAATACAAAGAATATAGTCTAATACAAAACAATGAGCTGAAGATCTCTACCATTTAATGGGTTAAAAGCCCTGGTCCGTATCAATATGTGAAGTGGGTTTACCCCAGCATTGCTCCTCTTTGTCTGTGCAAATGGCTCTTGGAATTAAAAAAGTTAGGCACAGCACCCAAGACTGTGTGATAACGAGGCCTTAAAGTGGACACGTCACACCAAGATAAGTGTTACTATCCCTTTAATAAATAACTTAATATATTAAAAAATAGATATTGTAAGGTAAAACAAGGGTGCTTTCACTGCTGAGAGGTATTTTATTCAAAAGTTATTACAGCTCAAACTTGAATTTGTTTAGGTTTCACAGTGGCCTGAAATGTTACAGTGGCGCTGTTGCCACACCATCCTATGGACAGCTCTGGTCAATTGACCATAAATCTCAATAGGATGGTGTAGCAACAGCGCCACTGTAACATTTCAGGCTACTGTGATATTGCACCTAAACAAATTCAAGTTTCAGCTGCAATAACTTTTGAATTAAACATCCCTCAGCAGGGAGTACCATTGTTTTCACTCAGGAGGATACACCCTGCAATATATATGTATTTTACATAATAAGTGTTACTTTCCCTTTAAAGGGATAGTATTACTTCAAAATTACTATCCCTCATATTGTAGCCCTTAATAAACTGAGTTAAATGACACCAGCGGCATCTCTCAGACCTTTATGGTTTAAGAGATAGCCGCTTTCAAAGTTTCCTCTCCCCTGATGTCAGCGTTCTGCTGCCATCAGGGGAATCCGGTCCCGGGACAGGCGGAGGCTCTTAAACAGAGCCGATATCTCGTTATGGAAGGAAAAATGATTCATTGAAACAGTCTTCTACGTGTGCTTGGTAACCAAGCACACGTAGAAGACTGTTTCAATGAATCATTTTTCCTTCCATAACGAGATATCGTCTCTGCTGAAGAGCCAACGCTTGATTCACAGACCGGATTCCCCTGATGGCAGCAGAACCCTGACATCAGGGGAGAGGAAACTTTGAAAGCGGCTATCTCTTACACCATAAAGGTCTGAGAGATGCCGCTGGTGTCATTTAACTCAGTTTATTAAGGGCTACAATATGAGGGATAGTCATTTTGAAGTAATACTATCCCTTTAAGAGAATAGAAGAGCATTAAAAATCCTTATATGTTGTTCTACCCATTTGTTTGTAATCATTTGAGCACCAGAGAGGTATCCAACGCATGGAGCGCACAAAGCATTAATATAAATCTTTTTTTTGAGAAATTTTCATGTATTTGCTGGTGGCACAGTCAATGAAGACCATATGGCAAATACATTTCATTGGCTGGCTGGACTGGTGCATGTGAGACAGCTGGGATGGAGCAGGTATGCTGGCGCTACAAGTGAGACCCGCGGCTGAGGCTCCCGCCGGCGCTGACCATCTTTCTGAGGCTGACAGAGTAAGAGTTCCCACTGGGAAGCCTCAGAAAGATGGTCAGCGCCGGCGGGAGCCTCAGCCGCGGGACTAGTGTGACCACATGTCCCGGAATGGCAGAATGGAAATGAGTTGCGTACCCCTCTGGCACTCAAAGCGTTAACATTACCTGGACCTTGGCCCGTGTACACGGGCTTTTACACTAGTGTATATATATATAAATACAGGGCTCAAAATTTCCACTCTCCACTAGCCAATGGCGAGTAGAAAATCAGCCCTGGTTGGTATGTTACGTCTTGCAGTGGCGAGTAAGTTTTCAGGTTTGGCTAATAGCAAAGGACTTCAAGTTTTAAGCCTGTATATATATATATATATATATATATATATATATACATACATACACACACACACACACACTTGCACGCTTCTGAGGTCTCATTTATTATTTGTTCCTGTCACACTTAGACAGTTTTTTGTGAGATTTATTGTACAATAAACAGAACCATTTTAACAATACGGCAACAGACACCTGCCCAGGGTCTACTGATGGAAGGGACCCACCACCCACCCACACTTTTTTTTTTTTTTTTTTTTTTTTTAAATAGTAAAAAAACCTTCCAATTCTTTTGATTGTTATATTTTGGGGTTTACGCACCTAAGAAATAATTTTTACAGTTGCTGGCTAGGAGTACATTATACTTAACCCGTTAACGTGCCAGAACCATCATGACAGTCCCCGCGTTAAGGACCGGTAACGGCTCTGGCACGTCATGACTTTTTTGTATCACAGCGCACCCACAAGGAGAGCTGTATTCACTGGGAAAGCCTAAAACTGACTGCGCCGAGATCGGAGCAGTCAGCTTCAGCCGCTCCCATGGAAAGCCGGTACTGTGATCGCTCACACGTACCGTCTCTCCAAACACAGAAAAAAAAACACAAAAGGTTTACTGAGTGCCAAAGGGTGTTGCATTTTGATATAAACACTCTTAATTTTTGGCCATAATCTATCTTTTTTTCCCCTCCTGCTTGTGTTTTTACACATGGCTTCACCCAGTCTTAAGTGCTTACATCTACAGTAGCTTGACATAATACTAGAGTTAAATTTTTTTTTCCTTTGGTTAGAAAGTTCTAAAATCTTTCGAAATAAAAAGAAAATGTGGCCACAATTTAGCAGGACTGTGAAAAAGCTGATAAAACCATAAACAGGGTTAATTGTGAGATTAGTAGCCACCCAGCTTATTCCACAGAAACTCTTATTTCTCATGTAATTGGTCCCCTGAACCATACCATACCATACATTGCCTGCTTATACAGAGAGGGTCAGACGGTGATAAATAACGCCTCCAAATGAATAGCACTTTAGAACTTTCTTATCAAAGGGGAAAAAATTGTTTAAAGGGATAGTAATGTTTCATAATAAAAGCAGCTCTAATTAATCATCATAGTATTTGGACTTTGGAGAGTGTTATTTCAATTCTGTCAGGGTTGTAGTACAAGAGCAATTCAATGATAAAGTATCCTCCTCCCGCCCCTTTTACTGATGTAACACTGCTCAGCCAGATCAGAAGGGAGGTGCCCAGGTAGACTGCAGAGAGGGACAATCTTCAATTAAGATAAGGGAAAAACCTGAAAAACTTGTCAAGGGGGACAGGGCTTTCATTGTTCTCACAGGAAGAAGATTGTCCCCTGCTGTTATCTGTCTGGTCTATGGACTGGATTCCACATCTGAGAAGAGATGACTTACACTAGGTAAAAGGGGCGGGAGGGGAAACTTTGCTTGTGAATATCTCTCAAACCATAAAGGTTTGAGAGATAAGACTTATATCGTTCTTCATGTTTTTTTAATGCCTACAAAATAAAATGAAGATAAAACTAAGTATTACTATCCCTTTCAGCATACATAATTTTTTAATGGATTTGAGTTCCTTTTTGAATGTTATGGCCAATATTATTAAAAGCAAACTGGAGTTTTTCTGGAATAAACCAGCTGCACCATAGGGGTATATATAAAACTCCCAAGCACTTGAACAGAACATTTTAACCCCTTGAATGCTAAAGAGGTCTCATCCCTAGCATTCAAGGAGTTAAAATTTCAATATAATTTAAAAGGCATATTTATTTGTCTCCTATGTTGCAGTTAGTTTACTCCAGAATAACCTGTTAGCTTTTATAAATTTGGGCCTATGTCCCCTTTGTATGCAAGAGTACTCAAATGCCCAGTGCTCTGCAAAGGCTTACCCCTTTGACTGCCATAGAGGTGCTCAATGGTACCCCCTCTGGCATTCAATAGATACAAACTGCCCTGTTGTCTTTGTGAGGTATATGTAAAACATCTGTCTCTATCAACAGAGACTAATCAAGTACTGTTACTATCTATATCTGTTACGTCTGCTTATGACTGAACTGTGTACCTGTCAATGGTCAAGAACTACACTGAATTATTACAGGGACAATGGTGACATCTAGTGGATACAAATAGCCTTCGCTTCTACTAGACGGGGAGAATTGTGGCTCTGCAGGGATACTAAGGTGTGATAAAGATGAGATAACTTCTCCAGTGTGATAAACTCTCCAGTTCCTATGTTATTCTATGGGAGATCTTTAGTTATAGACTACAGGGGAGATGTACTAAGGTATGATAAAGATGAGATAACTTCTCCAGTGTGATAAACTCTCCAGTTCCTATGTTATTCAATGGAAGAGCTTTAGTTATAGACTACAGGGGAGATGTACTAAGGTGTGATAACAAGGAGATAACTTCTCCAGTGAGATAAACTCTCCAGTCCCTATGTCATTCTATGGGAGAGATTTAGTTATAGACTACAGGAGAGATGTAATAAGGTGTGATAAAGAGGAGATAACTTATCCACTGAGTTAAACTCTCCAGTTCCTATGTTATTCTATGGAACCAAAGCACTGACAATTAGCCAGCTTGAGATCTTAGTGCATAGGCCTCATAGAATAACATAGGTCATGGGAGTCCAGTAACAACTGCAGATATCCAGATGTTTCCAAGCATGCAAAACAGCAGCAAGCATGTCTCATAGCTGGACGCTTAACATGAACATTCATTCATATACACAAGGAAACAGGGGAACAATTCTGGAGCAGACCAACAGCTCCATATACGAATAAATAAAGTAAATTCCCCCAAAATTTCCAATTAGTTAACCCTTGCATCCCCCGTGCACTCAAAGGGTTAAATGTGGCTTCCAGTCACTTGAATGCTAGATATGTCTTTAATGCACTGAAGAATACATACACTGGAGACCTCTCTAGCACTCAGTGGGTTAAAGCAGGACTTTCATCATCATAATATGGCCCCCCGATACATTAGTAATATAGCGATAGGCAAAGGAATAGTTGTATTATGCTGAATAAATCCGCATTATTGAAGTAATCCAGCTTCTTCGGCAGGAATCCTGCAGACAACAGTGCAGACATCTTAGAGGGAAGTTACCTCTGAGTCTGGTCTATCTGTCCCGTGCACTGCCTGGATTGGTGGTGACGTCTGTTGGTTACCTTAACCCCTTGAGTGCTAGAGGGGTACGAAACGCATTGCTCTGCAATGCGTTGCGTATCCCTCTGGCGCTCAAAGGGTTATGGTAACAGAAGTTGCAGCCTGCGCAGGCGCACAGATCTTCTCTTCTAAGCTCTGTGCCCTGATTACTGCAGAACAAGGTGGATTACTTCAATAACGTGGACTTATTCAACATATAATACAAGTATTCCTTTGCCTATCGCTATATTAGTAATTTATTGAGGGGCCATATTATGAAGATGAAAGTTCCGCTTTATAAATTCACATTTTAAAAAAAAAAAAAAAAAGAGAATTCGGGGAGATTTCATTGGCGACTTTAAATCGCAGCTGGATTTCTCCAGAATTGCTTCTCTATAAGCAGCCATAAGTCCATATATATAAAAGCAGAGTATAACAATTCAATTAACCCCCTGAGTTCCACAAAGGAATCCAACTCAGTGCAGCACAGTGTGTCGGATACCTCTCTGGCACTCAAACAGTTAAAGGGATAGTAATGTTTCACAAAAACAGCAGCTCCAATTAATCATCATAGTATGTGAGCCATGGAGAGTGTTATTTCAATACTGTCAGAGTTGTAGTACAAGAGTAATTGTATGATAAAGTATCCCCCTCCCACCCCTTTTACCTAGTGTAAGACACCTCCCCTCAGATGTGGAATCTGGTCTCATGAACGCTAACAGCAATGAACAATCTTCTTACTGGGAGAACAATAAAAACCCTGCCCCCTTGACAGGTTTTTCCATTATGCTGACTGAAGATTGTCCCTCTCTGCAAGCCATCCAAACACCACCTTTCTGTTCTGAGATGAGCAGTGTTACATCAGTAAAAGGGACGGGAGGGGGATACTTTATCATTCAATTACTCTTGAACTACAACTCTGACAGTAGTGAAATAACACTCTCCATGGCCCAAATACTATGCAGATTAATTGGAGCTGCTTTCATTGTGAAACATTCCCTTTAATTATGTTTTAAAGCGGAACTACCACCCAATAAAAATATTGCCCCACATAATTGCCCATCTGGCGACCAGCTGCTCAGTAGCGCTAGTCACCAGAATTATTACCAGATTAAAGAGAAATCGCTATTCTTCCAGGACTGACAGCAGGACGGAGCACGGACATCTTGCCATAGTGACATCAGCGCGTCTGCGCTGTCAGTCCCAGCCGGGTCTAGGAGGCGTTGCTAGGAGAAGGCTCCAAAAGGGACTAAAAGCGCAGGCACGCGGACATCACTAAGGCAAGATGTCCGCACTCCGTCCTGATGTCAGTCCTGGAAGAATAGCAATTTCTCTTTAATCTGGTGACTAGCGCAATTTTGTGGGGCAATATACTTATTGGGTGATAGTTCCACTTTAAGCAATGAGAATTTCTACATATCCCATCTGGTGCCAAACTGTCCCAGTTCTTAGTACATCAGCATCAGATTTAATAAATAAAACACAAACCTTTTTGCTGCAGGTTATCAACTATTATTTCACGGAGATGTTAACCCCTTGATGACCAAATGGGTGCGCAATGCACTGCTTCACAGTACATTTCACATCCCTCTGGTCCTGAATGAGTAAAAAAAAAAAAGCCCATTGAGAAAATTATATCATTAATAACAGATCAACTATATCATTAAGATCTTTTCTCTAGAGACCCAATTACAATTAATTATAGAGCAGAGACCCCAGGGCATTCATTACTCTCATTTATTTATAAAGAGCCAGTATTTTCCACAGTGATGTACAGCAGGACAAGGCATGATACGATTGCTGACAATGGAGCTTAACACTTCATGGATCTGAGAGATGCGTTACGCACTGCAAAAGCAATGCTCAGCACACCAAACGTAGAAAGAGGAGTCAGTGAGGTGCAGCTGATCCCTCTAAGTACTGAGAGCAAAGGGTCCACGTCTGGATTCCCCTCATTACTCTTAGGGTTACCAACCAAAAGAGCAATTTCCATATGTAGAAAGAAGAGTCAGAGATGCTCAACTAAGCTCATGAGCTAGCAAATACATGCAAAAAAAGCTCACTGGGACTGTGTCCTCACACCCAGGGTGCAACCTCTTTTAGCTCACCAGTGCCATACACAGATAGTAAATCTTCTGAAGCATATCATACTGGTCCTGCCAAATGACAGTCCAGCCACAAAATGCCAGACAATTTCTCTCTGAACAAGGAAAACATCTAACCCCAAATGCACATTTATTTATTTATTTAATTTATTTATTATTATTTTTTTTTTTTTTTCTGCCTCAGGCCTCATCAGTGAGGTGCAGCTGATCCCTGTCGGCACTGTGAGCTAGGGGTCCATGTCTAGATTCCCCTCATTACTCTTAGGGTGACCTACCCCAAGAGGATTTGCATATGTAGATAGAAAAGTTAGAGATGCTCAACTAGGCTCGTGAGCTAGCAAATATATGCAAGAAGCTCACTGGGACTGTGTCCTCACACCCAGGGTGCAATCTCTTTTAGCTCACCAGTGCCATACACAGATAGTAAATCTTCTGAAGCATATCATACTGGTCCTGCCAAATGACAGTCCAGTCACGAAATGCCAGACAATTCCTCTCTGAACAAGGGAAACAACTAACCCCAGATGTACTTTTCGGCCTTCTTGGGCCTAGTCGGTGAGGTGCAGCTGATCCCTCTAAGCACTGTGAGCAAGGGGTCCACGTCACTGACGAGGCCCAAGAAGGCTGAAACAAACATCTGGGGTTAGCTGTTTCTCTTGTTCAGAGAGGAATTGTCTGGCATTTCCTGGCTGGACTGTGAATTGGCAGGACCAGTATGATATGCTTCAGAAGATTTTCTCTCTGTGTATGGCACTGGTGAGCTAAAAGAGATTGCACCCTGGGCACAAGGACACAATCCCAGTGAGTTTCTTGCATGTATTTGCTAGCCTATGAGCCTAGTTGAGCATCTCTGACTTTTCTATCTACATATGTAAATTGCTCTTGGGATTGGTCACCCTAAGAGTAATGAGGGGAATCCAGACGTGGACCCCTAGATCACAGTGCCTAGAGGGGTCAGTTGCACTTCACTGATGAGGCCCAAAATGGCAAAAATGTACAGCAGGGGTCAGATGTTTCTCTTGTTCAGAGAGGAATTGTCTGGCATTTTGTGGCTGGACTGTCGTTTGGCAGGACCAATATGATATGCTTTAGAAGATTTCTTCTCTGTGTATGGCACTGGTGAGCTAAAAGAGATTGCACCTTGGGAGTGAGGACATAGTCCCAGTGAGCTTTTTGCATGTATTTGCTAGCTCATGCGCTTAGATGAGCATCTCTGACTCTTCTTTCTACATATGCAAATTGCTCTTGGGTTGGTTACCCTAAGAGTAATGAGCGGAATCCAGATGTGGACCTCTTGCTCACAGTGCTTAGAGGGATCAGCTGCATCTCAGTTACGAGGCCCAAGAAGGATGAAACATACATCTGGGGGTTAGCTGTTTCCCTTGTTCAGAGAGGAATTGTCTGGAATTTTGTGGCTGGACTGTCATTTGGTAGGACCAGTGTGATATGCTTCAGAAGATTTTCTCTCTGTGAATGGCACTGGTGAGCTAAAAGAGATTGCACCCTGGGCGCGAGGACACAGTCCCAGTGAGCTTCTTGTATGTATTTGCTAGCTCATGAGCCTAGTTGAGCATCTCTAACTTTTCTATCTACATATGCAAATTGCACTTGGGGTTGGTCACCCTAAGAGTAATGAGGGGAATCCAGAAGTGGACCCCTAGCTCATAGTGCCTAGAGGGATCAGCTGCACCTCACCGATGAGGCACAAGAAAGCAGAAATGTATGTCTGGGATTAGTTGTTTCACTTGTCTGGCATTTTGTGGCTGGACTGTCATTTGGTAGGACCAGTATGATAAGCTTCAGAAGATTTACTATCTGTGTATGGCACTGGTGAGCTAAAAGAGATTGCACCCTGGGAGTGAGGACATAGTCCCAGTCAGTTTCTTGCATATATTTGCTAGCTCATGAGCCTAGTTGAGCATCTCTAACTTTTCTATCTACATATGCAAATTGCTCTTGGGGTTGGTCACCCTAAGAGTAATGAAGGGAATCCAGACATGGACCCCTAGCTCACAGTGCCTAGAGGGGTCAGCTGCACCTCACTGACAAGGCCAAAATGTATGTCTGGGGTTAGTTGTTTCCCTTGTTCAGAGAAGAATTGTCTGTCATTTCGTGGCTGGTCTGTCATTTGACAAGACCAGTATGATATGCTTCAGAAGACATCCTCTCTGTGTATGACACTGGTGAGCTAAAAGAGAATGCTCCCTGGGAGTGAGGACATAGTCCCAGTGAGCTTATTGCAGGTATTTGCTAGCTCATGAGCCTAGTTGAGCATCTCTAACTTTTCTATCTACATATGCAAATTGCACTTGGGGTTGGTCACCCTAAGAGTAATGAGGGGAATCCAGAAGTGGACCCCTAGCTCATAGTGCCTAGAGGGATCAGCTGCACCTCACTGATGAGACACAAGAAGGCCAAAACAAACGTCTGGGGTTAGCTGTTTCTCTTGTTCAGAGAGGAATTGTCTGGCATTTCCTGGCTGGACTGTGATTTTGCAGGACCAGTATGATATGCTTCAGAAGATTTCCTCTCTGTGTATGGCACTGGTGAACTAAAAGAGATTGCACCCTGGGCATGAGGACACAGTCCCAGTGAGCTTCTTGCATGTATTTGCTAGCTCATGAGCCTAGTTGAGCATCTCTGATGTTTCTATCTACATATGCAAATTGGTATTGGGATTGGTCACCTTAAGAGTAATGAGGGGAATCCAGACGTGGACCCCTAGATCACAGTGCCTAGAGGGATCAGCTGCACCTTACTGAAGAGACCCAAGAAGGCCAAAACGTACATCTGGGGTTAGCTGTTTCCCTTGTTCAGAGAGGAATTGTCTGGCATTTTGTGGCCGGACTGTCATTTGGCAGGACCAGTATATGATATGCTTTAGAAGATTTCCTCTCTGTGTATAGCACTGGTGAGCTAAAAGAGATTGCACCCTGGGAGTGAGGACATAGTCCCAGTCAGCTTCTTGCATATATTTGCAAGAAGCTGACTGCATATATTTGCTAGCTCATGAGCCTAGTTGAGCATCTCTAACTTTTCTATCTACATATGCAAATTGCTCTTGGGGTTGGTCACCCTAAGAGTAATGAAGGGAATCCAGACACGGACCCCTAGCTCACAGTGCTTAGAGGGGTCAGCTGCACCTCACTGACAAGGCCAAAATGTATGTCTGGGGTTAGCTGTTTCCCTTGTTCAGAGAAGAATTGTCTGTCATTTCGTGGCTGGTCTGTCATTTGACAAGACCAGTATGATATGCTTCAGAAGACATCCTCTCTGTGTATGACACTGGTGAGCTAAAAGAGAATGCTCCCTGGGAGTGAGGACATAGTCCCAGTGAGCTTATTGCAGGTATTTGCTAGCTCATGAGCCTAGCTGAGCATCTCTAACTTTTCTATCTACATATGCAAATTGCACTTGGGGTTGGTCACCCTAAGAGTAATGAGGGGAATCCAGAAGTGGACCCCTAGCTCATAGTGCCTAGAGGGATCAGCTGCACCTCACTGATGAGACACAAGAAGGCCAAAACAAACGTCTGGGGTTAGCTGTTTCTCTTGTTCAGAGAGGAATTGTCTGGCATTTCCTGGCTGGACTGTGATTTTGCAGGACCAGTATGATATGCTTCAGAAGATTTCCTCTCTGTGTATGGCACTGGTGAACTAAAAGAGATTGCACCCTGGGCATGAGGACACAGTCCCAGTGAGCTTCTTGCATGTTTTTGCTAGCTCATGAGCCTAGTTGAGCATCTCTGACGTTTCTATCTACATATGCAAATTGGTATTGGGATTGGTCACCTTAAGAGTAATGAGGGGAATCCAGACGTGGACCCCTAGATCACAGTGCCTAGAGGGATCAGCTGCACCTTACTGAAGAGACCCAAGAAGGCCAAAACGTACATCTGGGGTTAGCTGTTTCCCTTGTTCAGAGAGGAATTGTCTGGCATTTTGTGGCTGGACTGTCATTTGGCAGGACCAGTATATGATATGCTTTAGAAGATTTCCTCTCTGTGTATAGCACTGGTGAGCTAAAAGAGATTGCACCCTGGGAGTGTGGACATAGTCCCAGTCAGCTTCTTGCATATATTTGCTAGCTCATGAGCCTAGTTGAGCATCTCTAACTTTTCTATCTACATATGCAAATTGCTCTTGGGGTTGGTCACCCTAAGAGTAATGAAGGGAATCCAGACACGGACCCCTAGCTCACAGTGCTTAGAGGGGTCAGCTGCACCTCACTGACAAGGCCAAAATGTATGTCTGGGGTTAGCTGTTTCCCTTGTTCAGAGAAGAATTGTCTGTCATTTCGTGGCTGGTCTGTCATTTGACAAGACCAGTATGATATGCTTCAGAAGACATCCTCTCTGTGTATGACACTGGTGAGCTAAAAGAGAATGCTCCCTGGGAGTGAGGACATAGTCCCAGTGAGCTTATTGCAGGTATTTGCTAGCTCATGAGCCTAGCTGAGCATCTCTAACTTTTCTATCTACATATGCAAATTGCACTTGGGGTTGGTCACCCTAAGAGTAATGAGGGGAATCCAGAAGTGGACCCCTAGCTCATAGTGCCTAGAGGGATCAGCTGCACCTCACTGATGAGACACAAGAAGGCCAAAACAAACGTCTGGGGTTAGCTGTTTCTCTTGTTCAGAGAGGAATTGTCTGGCATTTCCTGGCTGGACTGTGATTTTGCAGGACCAGTATGATATGCTTCAGAAGATTTCCTCTCTGTGTATGGCACTGGTGAACTAAAAGAGATTGCACCCTGGGCATGAGGACACAGTCCCAGTGAGCTTCTTGCATGTTTTTGCTAGCTCATGAGCCTAGTTGAGCATCTCTGACGTTTCTATCTACATATGCAAATTGGTATTGGGATTGGTCACCTTAAGAGTAATGAGGGGAATCCAGACGTGGACCCCTAGATCACAGTGCCTAGAGGGATCAGCTGCACCTTACTGAAGAGACCCAAGAAGGCCAAAACGTACATCTGGGGTTAGCTGTTTCCCTTGTTCAGAGAGGAATTGTCTGGCATTTTGTGGCTGGACTGTCATTTGGCAGGACCAGTATATGATATGCTTTAGAAGATTTCCTCTCTGTGTATAGCACTGGTGAGCTAAAAGAGATTGCACCCTGGGAGTGAGGACATAGTCCCAGTCAGCTTCTTGCATATATTTGCTAGCTCATGAGCCTAGTTGAGCATCTCTAACTTTTCTATCTACATATGCAAATTGCTCTTGGGGTTGGTCACCCTAAGAGTAATGAAGGGAATCCAGACATGGACCCCTAGCTCACAGTGCCTAGAGGGGTCAGCTGCACCTCACTGACAAGGCCAAAATGTATGTCTGGGGTTAGCTGTTTCCCTTGTTCAGAGAAGAATTGTCTGTCATTTCGTGGCTGGTCTGTCATTTGACAAGACCAGTATGATATGCTTCAGAAGACATCCTCTCTATGTATGGCACTGGTGAGGTAAAAGAGATTGCACCCTGGGTGCGAAGACACAGTCCCAGTGAGCTTCTTGCATGTATTTGCTAGATCATGAGCCTAGATGAGAATCTCTAACTTTTCTATCTACATCAGCATACCAAAGAGCAAAAGTGGACATGTCACTTTAAGGCAAGTACTTTGTTTTACAGGGAATTAATATGTGCCTATGTATTGTACTCACCATTTTTTGTAACATGAGTTATTTTGAGAAATTAATCTTTGTTGGTGGCACAGTATGCTAATTTATGTGATGGACAGTATTACCCCACACTGTGCTGCGAATTAATCTAGGCAGAATCCACACACTGGGGGCATTTCGCATTGCACAGAGAGAGGCTATTTTGGCCTGGAACTGAACTAATTAGCATACTGTGTTCCAATTACCATAACGTGCCAGACTGTGCCCCAAACGCAAAAAGGTTAATTTCTCAAAAACTATTTATTGTACAGAAAAGTGGCTAGTACAGTTTATAGGGAGAATTAAATGTTTTGCTGAACTAAATGATGATGGACCCACTTTGAAAGGGCCTTATTATTTAAAAAAAAGTATTTTTTGTGCCTGAAAACTATGTCAGCAACCATAAGTACAAAGAAAATAAATGTACCCTAGGGAACATTCCCATTATTTTTATAATTTATTGCGTGCCAACATATTCTGCAGCACTGTACAAAGTGAGGGTTAAGAACTTACATTCACCTACAAAACGTGTAGTGAGGGTGAGGGTCCTGATCATACGAGTTTAGAACTTAAACAGGGCTTTTAACACTTTAAATACTAGACGGTTCTCCAACTCATTATCAATCATTCATTCATTCAAGTGGTTAAAGATGATCAGTTCTGCAGCAAACAACTGCACTATCGGGAGAAACAAACTTTCCAATGATTTAAGTTGGTGTTTTTAACCCCCTTGATACTAGAGAGGTCTCCAATGCCTTGCTATGTAATATGTTGGAAGCCTCTGGCATTCAAGGGGTTAAAAGCATTTTTTTTTTTTTTTAGGGCACTGCAAGTTTGCATACCTTTTTTTTATATCTCCCTATGTGTCACTGAGTTTATCCAAAATTGCTCATCTTTTCTTTTGTGAATAAGTCCCTAACTGCCTTATGTAGAGACCACTCTAGCATTCAAAGGGTTAAAAGTACCATATAAATAATTACACCACAGCTGCATCTTTTTTAGCTTACTGAATATGGCTGTTAACCCTTTAAGTGCCAGAGGGTGTGCAAAGCATTGCTTCTCAATGCAATGCACATCCCTCTGGCCCTTAAAGGGTTAATAATCAACACTGATATAAACCCAATAAAACCCTATAATCGATAATCCCTCTGGGATTAGGACTCTTCATTTTCTTTTACATTGACTCTTTTTTCCTACTCTTATTTCCCTTAATTTGCAACATAAAGACAGGGGTGAAGGGGTGGGTATAGCTGCCTAGACATATGATGAATAGGTGTTGTATCAGTGATTTTAGGGTTCCTGAACCCAATGACACAACACTAGCTAGGAGATCATGAGGAATATACTGGTATGAACCCATAACCATTCTGTTACCCCCTCCCTCAACAACTGTTATCCCATAATTCACATGACACACACTTATTGTCCCTAGTACAGGGTTGGTTAACCCTTTGAGCGCCAGAGGCGTACGCATCGCACTTAGGGTTGCCACCTTTTCTTCAAATAAATACCAGCCATGGCATTCCCTCCATAGACGATTCGCACTCCTCTGGCACTCAAAGGGTTATCTGTTACACCTACATGTTTTGGAGACTACTACAACTCCCATCAGTCTATTGGGTGGATGGAATGATGGGAGTTGTAGTTCCCAACAGCTGGAGGGCCACCAATTATGAACTACCACTGTCCTAGTATTTCAAGTCATTAGTTACCCCCTCATCTCCTCACATTTATTCCCCTGCATAGACTTATTGCCCCCTGTCTCTAGTCACACCACCCACGTGTTGACTCCACATCCCCACCCCTGCACATTCTTATTGCCCCCGGCCTCCTCCTGTTACGTGGGTTTCCCTCTACCGTTTCTCACCCAGCTCTGTCCCCCTTAGGCCCCGTATCCCCGGTGTCTCCAGGGGCTCGGGTCCGCCGCCGGTGCTTGGTTGCCATGGTGACCGTTCACTGCAGGTCCGGGATCAGACGTGGAAGTCTCACATTGGCTCAGGCCCGAAACAGACCTGAGTAATCGAACCCGCAGGAGCCGGAGATATGGATGGGTGAGAGCAAAAACAGACCCCGCAGACACTGCAACAGAGGCCATTAATGTAGCCCAGTATACACAGGACCTGATACCAGTAGAACCCAGTATGTACTGGACCTGAGACCAGTATACCAAAGTATGTGCTGGACCCAAGCCTAATATAGTACAGTATATAGTGAAACCAAGCCTCATATAGTACAGTATATACCGGACCCAAGCCTAATATATACCATAGTATAAAACCTACCTTGTGTAATATCTCTAAGTATATTCAGTGTACGACAGACAAGTAATGTAGCCCAGTATGCACAGGATCTGATACCAGTAGAACCCAGTATGTACTGGACCCGAGACCAGTATACCAAAGTATGTACTGGACCCAAGCCTAATATAGTACAGTATATACTGAACCCAAACCTCCTATAGTACAGTATATACTGGACCCAAGCCTAATATATACCATAGTATAAAACCTACCTTGTGTAATATCTCTATGTATATTCAGTGTACTACAGACAAGTAATGTAGCCCAGTATGCACAGGATCTGATACCAGTATAACCCAGTATGTACTGGACCTGAGACCAGTATACCAAAGTATGTACTGGACCTAAGCCTAATATAGTACAGTATATACTGAACCCAAACCTCCTATAGTACAGTATATACTGGACCCAAGCCTAATATATACCATAGTATAAATCCTACCTTGTGTAATATCTCTATGTATATTCAGTGTACTACAGACAAGTAATGTAGCCCAGTATGCACAGGATCTGATACCAGTAGAACCCAGTATGTACTGGACCTGAGACCAGTATACCAAAGTATGTACTGGACCCAAGCCTAATATAGTACAGTATATACTGAACCCAAACCTCATATAGTACAGTATATACTGGACCCAAGCCTAATATATACCATAGTATAAATCCTACCTTGTGTAATATCTCTATGTATATTCAGTGTACTACAGACAAGTAATGTAGCCCAGTATGCACAGGATCTGATACCAGTAGAACCCAGTATGTACTGGACCTGAGACCAGTATACCAAAGTATGTACTGGACCCAAGCCTAATATAGTACAGTATATACTGAACCCAAGCCTAATATAGTACAGTATATACTGAACCCAAGCCTCATATATACCATAGTATAAAACCTACCTTGTGTAATATCTCTGAATATATACAGTGCACTACAGACAAGTAATGTAGCCCAGTATGCAAGTGTACCTCAAAGAATTGTTGTTGTGTAAAGGCAAAAGATGGTCACACCCAATATTGATTTTGATTTAGAGTTTTCTTCTGTTCACTCACTATGCATTTTGTTAATTGATAAAAAAAATAAACTCTTAACATGTCTATTTTTGAAAGCATTCTTACTTTACAGCTTTTTTTTCACACATGCTAAACTTTTTTCACATTACTGTATACAGTGTACTACAGACCAGTATTGTAACCCAGTATGATCTGGACCTGAGACCAGTGTAACCCAGTATGATCTGGACCTGAGAACAGTGTAACACAGTATGATCTGGACCTTATATTACAGTATAACTCAGTATGTACTGGATCTGAGACCAGAATAACCCAGTATGTACTGAACCCAAGCCTAATATAACCATATATATATATATATATATATATATATATATATATATATCTATATATATATAATACACTACTAGAGACTAGTATATGACTTACTTTGTGTAATATTTACAAGTACAGTATATACAGTGCACTATGGACCAATAATGAACCCAATATGTAGTTGACCCAAGCCTAATATACCACAGTATATCCAGTGCATTGGAGACAAGTATACAATGCACTAGAGACCACTAGGTGAGGGTTACAGTTGAAGTCCCAAACAGCTATTGAGCCAAAGGGTGCTTATCACTGATATAGACAGGGTGCAGTGAAGATAACAGTTTATTCTCCAACTACAGGTCAAAGGACAGAAGAGAGACAGGCGGACGGGCAGGAGCCGGGAGATTGGCTTCTCACATGATTTTGGTTCATCTCGATCTTAAAGGGGCTGCTCCCAAAATCTCATATCTGGCAGAGGTATGCATCAAAGCTTGATTTCATATTCTGACATTCTCCTTTTCTCTCTACAGTATTCTTCCCTTTTTTTTGCTGTTGAACTCATAATCCTTTGAGTGCAGGAGGGGTACGCAACGCATTGGAAAGCAATGTGTTGTGTACCCTGTGGCACTCGAAGAGTTAATCTTATGCATGCTAGGGAGATCGCCAACATGCATGGAGTAAAACCAGCCAGGAAACTGGTAAATAAAATGCCTAATTTAGTAAATAGACTGTACATTGCAGCAATCTATGAACTTGTAATTAAACAAGCCAAATTTGTATGTAAACAAACATTACGGCAATCTATAAATCTCCCCACCAGATCCTTCCACTGTTCTCCTCCCTTGGCGCGAACGGTCTGCTGATAGAATATGAAGATACATTTCCATACTACGGAGATCTCCAGCCACTCCGGGCTGCCCACGCCTACAGGTAACCTGAGACAGAACTGTAGATTAGAAACACTGGATCCTCCCTGTTTGCCATGTTGTTAATCCTTTGTGTGTAACACTTGTTTGTCTAGACTCCCGCATGCACTACAAATCTTTTATCTTTGGTGCTTCTAAACTCGCATGTTTGTCAAAGTCTCTGCCACAATGAATTTAGCACTCTGGATTCAATTAAAACTTCACTTTTAATAATAAAATATTAAAAAATGCTCAGCGTTTCAGCCCACCATTGGGACTTTTATCAGGAACAACTCTGTTGTTCCTGATGAAAGTCCCGATGGTGGACTGAAACGTCGAGCATTTTTTAATGTTTTATTATTAAAAGTGAAGTTCTTGATGAAAGTCCCGATGGTGGACTGAAACGTCGAGCATTTTTTAATTTTTTATTATTAAAAGTGAAGTTCTTGATGAAAGTCCCGATGGTGGACTGAAACGTCGAGATATTCACAAGCAAAGTTTCCCCTCCCGCCCCTTTTTCCTAGTGTAAGCCATCTCTTCTCAGATGTGAATCTGGTTGTAAGACCAGACAGATAACAGCAGGGGACAATCTTCTTTGTATGAAAAGAATGAAAGCCCTTTTCCCCTTGACAAGTTTTTCAGCTTTTTCCCTTATCTTAATTGAAGATTGTCCCTCTCTGCAGTCTACATGGGCACCTCTCTTCTGATCTGGCTGAACGGGGGGGGGGATACTTTGCTTGTGAATATCTCTTAAACCATAAAGGTTTGAGAGATAAGACTTAAATCATTCTTCATGTTTTTTTAATGCCTACAAAATAAGATAAAGATAAAACGAAGTATTACTGTCCCTTTAAAGTGGATCGGTCCCTACCAGCTTTTAATCACATTAAAGGCATTTACTGTTTAAACTGCCTACTCTGTTTGCTTTTCTTTTTTATCAGTGTAAAGGTTTTAGGGACTTTTGGTTTTGTTGTTAGGGACTCTATAACCTCAACAGAGCTGAGCTCTCCGACCTGTGGCACAGCCTGCATAATTACATACTAACCTGTCCTGATATTGTCTCCATCTTCCTCACTTCTCCTTCTGAGACTGACAGAAACTTCAGCTGCCACCAATAGGGTGGAGTAAATTTATTGGGAGATATAATCATGTATATTTTATCAAGATGGATGCCCCTAGTGAGGTGAGGACTTGCTAAGTTGACAGTGCCGCTTTAAGATATAGGATACGCAAGGGGGTAATTTTGCTTTGCACTTCTTACTGTGCAGAATTTTACAGCCTCCTATCAGGAAGTGAGTTGCACAGAGGTCTATTACTTCCCCCCATCCTGTTGAAAAATTGCACATGCAGTAGCAATATTTTAAGTTCTGTTACTTTTATTATTGGGGGAGTATAATACAGCAATTTTATTTGGGTATTATGCTTCTTATAACCTCGGAGAGACTCCTTTCAGGACAGACCCAGTATTTTATGTATAAGTGAAAGGCAGGGCCTGTATTTGTGGGAGGGGCTGCAAGCCCTTAAATAGCGGGCCGCAGCCTCTCCCACGGGCCGCATCATCAATTGTGCATCCCCTCGTTCGATACTACCAGCGTTTTCAGTTCAAGCGTCATAACCGGAAAGAAGTTGCATCGCGCCACTTCCTGCACTAACATCCCCCAGCTATCAGACAGCTCACAGAAGGCTGCCTCAGCTAGCGTCTTCATTCCTCTGACAAACATTCAGAAAAAGACGTAACTATATAATTTCAAGCAGAATCATGTAATGTATAATATTGCATATGATCGCCAGCTGTAAGCCATACCAGGAGGTATAGACTTCCAGCATTCAAATTCTGTCTCAAACCAAACGTTGTTAAGTCGAGCATGCACACTAGTCCTATACTATCCACTCAGAGGGTCATGTGGCCAGCAATATACCGGAGCTACCGGGCTCCCCACAAACCACTTACACTCCCAAAGTAGCCTAGTTTCCCATGAGCCTTAGGACGCTCTACGAGTTCACCCGCCTGGTGCTTCAATCTAAGCATCCAAATTAGGCCTGCCAGATTCACTTTCAGGCCACATACAATTTTTCCAGAGCTCCACATTCAGCTCAAGTTAAACATTTTATTTATAATATTATTCCGATTCTATCTACAGTAAGCCTCATTAGTTACCTGCTTTTCCTCACGTTCTGTGATGACTCACCATAAGTTGGAATATCAAAGGGCATCCAGTGCATTACACAGTGTCCATAGGCGAATGCTCCGTCTTACCCGACTTCCCTAAGCAGCCATCTTAGTTGCGGGCATGCCATACGTCGTTCCGAGCAGCTCTCTCACTCTGCTCCTTGATAACCTAGCAGCTTACCAGGGTACCCGAAGCTGCAATGCCAGCATTAAATATCGCTCACCCTGAGATGGGACTGGAGTCATCTCATGTGGCATAGTCCGGCTGTATTGTGCATAAACGGCAGCATCTTATTTTCTACCGGAAGTACAGGCTGCAATAAGGAGCATTTGCATTCCTGGCAGTCAGCTGGTCCATGTTTATGTCAGTCTAATGAATCAGTCAGAATTAAATGTAACAATATGCAATATATGACTGGATTGTTAATACTTAGAGTATGTAGTATTTGTCAACAAACTAAGGCTCTGCAGTAATGTTGAATTACGTACAATGATGTAAAGTTGTAGTTCAACAGTAGCTAGAGCATGTGACGGAGGTTTTACTACTTCATTTGATTATCATGTTCAGTAGTACATCTTAGTGCTTAATTTTCATTGGCTATGTACGTACAGACACTACAGGCCTCCCCACTATGTATATGCTACCACCGATTACTGTACATAACATTAACCCTTGGCGGCCTGACTGATGTGCTGCGCATTGCTCTGTAAATGAGATGCGCTTCCCCGGGGCGCTCGGGGCTTAACCCTTTGGGTGTCATGGGGGGTTCCAATGCGCAGCCCGGACTCTCTCCCACTACCACCACCACCTTGATACCAAGCTCTATCGATGGAACTCAAGCATCTCCAGTCCCCAACGCCCACATACATATTTACAGTACTACCATCCCACATTAAAAGGACAATCATACGTACAACATTATTAGCTCTAACCAACAGGACATCTTGTTACATCACAAACGTTAAGCTAAACCATACCGTAGGTGCCAATACAACATTCCTATTGTAGCAATGTCCAGTTACACCATACGTATGTACCAATACAACATTCCTATTGTAGCAACGTCCAGTTACACCATACCGTATGTACCAATACAACATTTCCATTGTAACCAGTGTCCAGTTGCACCATACGGTATGTACCACTACAACATTCCTATTGTAACAAACATCCAGTTACACCATACTGTACGTACCAACCACTTTCAGTGGTTCAGTTGTCTTAGTTTGTAGTCCATGAGTAAGCGCTGGACAGCTCAAAACATGTCGGGCTGATGAGCTCTTTGTTTGTTTTGACAATGCCTTAGGTTTCTCCCTTATCCACAATTACTATATGTACATGTCTTGATGTTTGCTGTTTTAAGGAAACCTTCAATAAAGTAAGCTGGATTTTATGCATCTACGACTGTTACGTTGTTGCCTGAATGCAGCTCAATACTTTGAGATTGCAACATTGTTTCTTCCGGCTTCAGAGAACCGGACTGTTCGTGCACCGGGCTTTCTGGCAGTACATGGAGAATTACCGACTGATAAGGTACCTTTACGTGCACTTGGATACATTGATATCAGTGTATAGCGTGTACTACTATTATTATTTTACACAATCCAATCAGTACCCAGATCATTCTTTTAGGATAGCAGCAGTATGATCAGCCACAAGAATCAAGCGCCACTCATGTAATACAACTCGGTAGATGTCAGTCCGTGTGCCTCAATAGATACATCCCCAATCCTGATACAAAATCGACAGAGCACTTACTAACCTAGCAAATAACATGTCATCTTTACGCTAGTTTAAATAACGAAGTTATATCAGTACAGTCTCTTTTGCCTCTTTTCAGGTCACTTTCGTCGCCTCAACCCCTGAAGCTTACAATAGCTCAGGGGGACAGCAATCCTCCATAATTATCATACTCTGGAAGCCCTGACAACAAATACATTTTTATTCAGTTGGCACAAATACGAACATAATTATAATGTAAAGGCAAGACACAGTGTACAGGATCAGCAAGAGTACTTACAAATAAAAGATTAGGAGAGTACAAGCATGTAACGATGGCAAAACAGAGTTTATAAATCATTGCTTGAAACTGTGTATTGCAACACCAGCTGACATTAGGGTGAGGTTATAAATGAAAGAGTAGGAAGAGACCCAGTATTTTTATCTTTATTCCTGTATCGTAAACTACCATCGTCACTGGGAATGCTGTTTAACACTTTGTATCAATGATTATGGCCTACACAGCGTTCAACCAGCCAGAAGGGTGACAGCAGCCATTTTGGATCTGCCTGGTAGACAATCTTACAGTTATTGTAGGTGAAACCTAGATACCCTTGATTATTGGTCACTGCAAAGGGATCCTCTGGTTCATATAAAAATAAAAATCTGAAAATGTGAAATCAGCCATCTGCTCAGACAGTAGGTGAAGGGATTAACTATTTGCGTGCCACTGGGGTGTGCAAAGCATTGCTGTGTTATATGTTGCATACCCCAATGGCATTCAAATGATTAAAAAGGCCAGTGCCTCCTCCTTACGTGCAAAATCATTTTGACAATACAAACAGGGGAGGGCTGGCAACTTTAGGCCTTAAGTACAATTAAGTGGCCTATTTCTATTACTGCTCCAGCCCAATGTCCAAGCCCAACCCCTTTTGTTAATGTTATAGTTGGTCTTAATGTTATGGATTAAGTCAAATGATACCTCAGAGCTTATAACTGAAATGGTGGTGCACTACTGATATCAGAGATGACAACTGAATTGGATCTACACTAGTGATACCACAGAGCTTACAATTGAAATGGAGCTAGAATACTCATGTAGCTCCTTAAATTCTGTTTACTCCATTTACAGCAGCAAATGGGAAATTGAGTGAGGCAGTGGCCCACTGGCCCATATTCATGACCAGCCTGGGGGGGAAATTGCCCCCTTGCCCCCCAGGCCAGCCCTCCTCTGAATACAAATAAAAACACAGATCTGGCTTGTTTTCTCCCCTCAATGTGGTTCTGTATCTATTTTACTTTTGTCCTAGGAAGCACTGCACCTTTATACTGAGCCAGTAACTGGTATTTTGTTTTAAACTGGTCTTAACTGTCCATCGCTTCCACCTTCCAGCCCTCAGGAGATCAGAGAAATACTGCGTTTGGCTCAGCTCTTGAATTTAGAGGTCATCCCCCTGGTACAAACCTTTGGGCACATGGAGGTAAGGACGCGGTGGGTGTGGGGTGTTATCGTATGCTTAACTTACCAGGCAATGGCAAAATTTGGGCACAAGGGACCGATTTCTAAAGTCAAAAGATAATTCCGGGGCAAACCAGCTGCATCGTTCTAAAATCCCCATTGATTTTAATAGGGGTGCACCGAAATGAAAATTTTGTACCGAAACCGAAACGTCAGGATGCACTTGGCCAAAAACCGAAACATAAAAGGACTTTTTTTAGTTTATTGGGCTAACAAAAGAAACAAAAAATATAGTAGAGCAAGTACAATGGCACAGTGAAAGTGAAAGTCCCATGAGCTGAAGGTTACCAATACTGCTTACTAAACAGGTCTACAAGTCCCAGGGTGCATTGCTTTAATATAATTTGACTCTAAAATTTACAATATAGCATAACACTGTATGGATTAAAATATCAAACTAAATATGCAGTGTTCTGCAAAATAAATGGCCTGCAATCTATGAAAAGTTCTCTGGACAAAGTTTTGTCAGAGCCTCGTTATGTTAAGTCAGTGTCCTCACTTCTGCGCTATGCTCCCAGAACGTTATAGTTACATAGCGATGGTTTTGCTCGTTTTGTTCAGTCAGTGTCCTCACTTCTGCGCTATGCTCCCAGAACGTTATAGTTACATAGCGATGGTTTTGCTCGTTTTGTTCAGTCAGTGCCCTCATTTCTGCAGCCTGCTCTCAGAACGTGTTAGTTCTCCACTTTAAAAGTTGCTATCTTCACTTTACTACAAGTCCCATCATCCTTACCTTGCCTGGTGCCGAACATAGCTTTGTTTAAGTGCTAGAGAGAGTTGTGAATGAGCGCTGCCCCGCTTCCTACCCTGCTTTGCAAGCAGAATACAGGGCGGGGAGAGAGAGTGAGGCAGCGCTCATTCACAACTCTGTTTAGCACTAAAACAAAGCTATGTTCGGCACCAGGCAAGGTAAGGATGATGGGACTTGTAGTATCGTGAAGATAGCAACTTTTAAAGTGGAGAATTAACACATTCTGAGAGTATGCTGCAGAAGTGAGGGCACTGACTTAACATAATGAGCAAAACCATCACTATGTAACTATAACGTTCTGGTAGCATAGCGCAGAAGTGAGGACACGGACTTAACATAACGAGCAAAACCATCTCTATGTAACTATAACGTTCTGGGAGCATAGCGCAGAAGTGAGGACACTGACACAACATAACGAGGCTCTGGCAGTTCAGGGAGCACTGAGAGAGCTTCCCCTGTTTCGGCTCCCCGTTTCGGCCATTTTTTTTATTTCGGCTTTTTGCCGAAAATTCCATTTTCGGCCGAAACGTTTCGGCTACCGAAATTTCAGTGCACCCCTAGATTTTAAATGGGGCTTTTAACTCCTCAAATGCAAGCGAGATCTCCAGTATGTTGCTTCACAATGCTTTGAAGACCTCTGTATCATTCAAGAGGGTTTAACCCTTTCAGTGTCTGGCACTCAAAGGGTTAAAACTCCACTTGAATCGATGGGAATTGTTATGGTTTAACTGGCTTGATCCAGAATAGCTGCTTATTGTGGTTTCCGAATACAATGCCAGATGACTAATAGGGCGAGATGTTCAGAAAGTGGTGGTAACTGAAATTGTCTGTAATCAGAATAAAATAGTTCTTGTTCCACGGTCCGACAGTTCTCAGACATCTTTCTGTCATTTTTTGCATCCAATTCAGTCATCTCCGTCAAAGGGAAAAAGGCGTCTTAAAGGGATAATCCCTATATTAAAGTAATATTAAAAATAGATGTATTGCCCCCAGTGTCATCTCTCAAACCTTTATGGTTTGTGAGATAATCGCTCCTAAAGTTGCCCTCTCCCTCCCCCTTCCCGAAGTCAGCGTTGTAGCTGACTGAAGGGAAATCCGGTCTTAGATCATCAGGCGGCTCTGCAGCAGAGCCGCGATCGCGTTAATAAAAAAAATATATTTCACTAAAACGGTCTTCTACGTGTGCTTACAAACCAAGCACACATAGAAGACCATTTCATTGAAAGATTTATTTTTTATTAACGCGATCACAGCTGTGCTGGAGAGCCGCCTGACGGTTGTACAACAGGCTTCCCTGCAGTCAGCTAGAGCGCTGACTACGGGAAAGGGAGAGGGCAACTTTAGGAGCGATTATCTCTCAAACCATAAAGGTTTGAGAGTTGACACTGGGGGCAATACATTTATTTTTAATAGGACTTTAATATAGGGATTAGTAATAATTATTACTATCCCTTTAAAAGTGGGTGTGGTTTAATCTACCATCATATTGTAAGTTATTTTTAGAAAAAATATTTGTTTTAAAGTCACTTTTTTTGTCTGATTTGACATAATTTTTTCCTGACAAAATAAAAATGTTTTAAACTTGGAGAAGACAAATAAAAGTCCTGTTAGCAGGAGTCAGACACAGTTTGTCGTTTCAGAGACAAAAAATGTCTGTTTCTTTTAAAATTTTCATTTCAAAGACAAAATCAAAGACATTTCTAATTTCAGAATTTTTGAGGACAATATTCATCAAGATCTTCTTACCGTCATTTTTTATTCTTTAGGCAGATTTTCAAACATGACAGATTTACACTGAAAATATTGTCCTTCTTTTACCACCAACTCATGATCCAACAGTTTTTCGATCATGACGACTTTTTGAACATCTTGCCCTAAATTTTATTGTGCGTACCTCTTCTGTCTGTCTGTCTGTCTGTCTGTCTGTCTATCTATCTCTTATCTATCTATCTATCTATCTATCTATCTATCTATCTATCTATCTATCTATATATCTATCTATCTATCTGTCTATCTATCTATCTATCTATCTATCTATCTATCTATCTATCTATCTGTCTCTATCTATATCTATCTATCTCATATCTATCTATCTATCTATCTATCTATCTATCTATCTATCTATCTATCTATCTATCTATCCATCCCATCTCCTACATTTCGGAGGTGGCTCATAGCTCTGAAGTAAATTGGTTGAGACAAACGCCACTTGTACCAGGATTATATACAGATCACTAATAGATGCACTTTCCCCGCTAATAGGTACACACCCACTCCGTGTGACTCCACCCTAAGTCTCATAGCCTGAGCGCATAACATACAAACACAAAAAAAGCTCTTAAAGGAGAACTAACATGTCCTAATACTCCCATTTAGCTTATTGTGGCTAGAAAATCTTAAGGATTTCTATACATTTTGATGTTGTGCCTTTGGTCAAGACATATGTTCAATCAGTCCTGCATGTGATGTCCATGGAGGCAGACATGATGTTTATTAGAAGGACCAAACTTTGCTCACTGCACAAGATAATCGTAACCCTACTGACAAGTGTGTTGTGCAGTGCATTGCAAACTTGAATTAAGGTGAAATTTCCACCTTAAACAAAGGCACAAGGACTGAATTCATAGGGACAATTAGAACTTTCTGGCCGTAGTAAGAAAAGCGGGTGATTATTAGTAAGAGGGTATGTTCTCCTTTAAGAGGAAATCTGTCCCTGTCTGTCACCACTAATCCTGTGCCTGTCTTTTACTAACACAGTTTGTGCTGAAGCATAAGGAGTTTTCTCACCTAAGAGAAGTGGAGACGTACCCAAACAGCCTGAACCCCCATAAAGAGGAATCCCGCCATCTGCTTCATGCCATGATCCGACAGGTGATGGAGCTGCATGCAGGGGTCCAGTGGCTCCATATTGGCTCTGATGAGGTAACACATTGCTCCCTCCACACCAGGGCTGGGCAACATGTGGCTCTGCAGCTTTGTTGCCCTACACTCATTCTCTTTCACACAGTCACACCTACACAAACACTCACATTTGTAAAATACCGCAGATATCTACCCGTGGAGTCAAGATCTCCACAGACATAACTACGTGGGGGTTATCAAGTGGATTGTGAATACTATGCAACAAAAAGGAACTTTAAAAGGCTTCAGACCTTTGAGTGTTTGGTTTATGGATATAATTGAACATCCACATCCTATATAATAATTCGTCAGAAGCCGTCATGTGCAGTAGAGACTGCAGGAACCCACAGAATGCTGGGAGTTCTGTGCTGGGAGGTGTAGGAATGCTGGGAGTTCTGTGCTGGGAGCACGGAATGCTGGGAGTTCTGTGCTGGGAGGTGTAGGAATGCTGGGAGTTCTGTGCTGGGAGGTGTAGGAATGCTGGGAGTTCTGTGCTGGGAGCACGGAATGCTGGGAGTTCTGTGCTGGGAGGTGTAGGAATGCTGGGAGTTCTGTGCTGGGAGCACGGAATGCTGGGAGTTCTGTGCTGGGAGCATGGAATGCTGGGAGTTCTGTGCTGGGAGCATTCTGTGCTTTCCGGCAGTCTCTATAGTGCATGACTGCGTCGGCGGCAGAATGCAGAGCAGGACCGGCCTCTTAACCCTTTGAGTGTCAGAGGGGTACGCAACGCATTGCAAAGCAAATTGCTTTGCTTTGCAACGCTTTGCAAAGCAATGCGTTGCATACCCCTCTGGCACTCAAAGGGTTAACATCGCCCGGTCCTTGGCCCGTGTACACGGGCTTTTACACTAGTTTCTTCATAAATACATACTTTCAGACCTTGTTCACGTGATCCCACCTGCCTATAAACGTCTGCTCACATTTGTACACTGACATTAATGCACACGCTGAGTCCTGTGTCTATGCACATATATGCTCATGTCTATATGTACTATAAACTCCTGTACACATGATCGCATCTGTATATGCACATACACTTGTGTACACATATATACCGTCACATGAATGCTTACACACACACACACCTCTACACTGGCACACTCACATCTGTTCACACTATAACATCTGTATACTCATATGCTCCCAGCTGCTGTATACACGTGTGCTCACACCTGAACATGCACTCATGCACATGTAATAACACCTGTAGTCACATCTGTACATGCTCACAATCATACCTGTACACACACATACTAACACCTGTACACATACACTCATGCCTGTACATATTCACACCTATTCACATTCACTCACACCTGTACTGACACCTGTCTTGTTCCATTTTGCAGGTGTATTACCTGGGGGAGGGAAAGGAGTCCAAGCAGTGCCTGTCCAAAGGATCTTTTTCAGTAGTAGACCTCTTCTTATACCACCTCAAGGCTGTGGCTGCTCATGTGGTCTCAACCTACCCAGATGTCCGACCCATTGCCTGGGACGACATGCTGCGCTGTGCCAGCACACAAACACTCACAGGTCAGGAATATGTATGCAGCACACGGAGACACTCCAGCTGTTACAAATCTTTTGGAGGTTCAGCTGTTAAAATCTTTTGAGATGCCACCTTCTCTATACCTCTGCCCTCTCTTTGGGCTGCCAGGCTGGAGTGTCCCTGTGTGCGGAGGCTGCCTGTCACGTGGCTGCTGCTTCTGCTTGTGGTGCCGATGAGACAGGAAAGACAGACAGTACTTCTAAAATCAGTTATGCACTATCTATTTAATAATGCGACATGAGAATCTTGCGCTTATATGTAGCGCAACATTCTCATGTCGCCCTTTTAAAAACCACACAGCATGCTTAATACCTCCTCAGTACGAATGAAAGGTTTTCATGAGATATGTTGTGTCCCCATACATCTTGTTATTACAATTTATGTAGGCGTCCGTATCTCTTATAAGGGATTATTAGTTTAACCTCCGGTTTGCTAGAAAAACTGAATTACTGTGTCACATAATGATGCATGTCTAAAAAGTGTGTCACCAACATGAAAAGTTTGGGAAAACTCTGCACTAAGATCATTAAAGGAGCAGTAAACCTTTTTTATGAAAAAATATATATTGTAGGGATTTTCCTATTGAGTAAAATAAGGGTACTCCCACTGCCGAGAGATTTATATTTCCAGAGTTATTACAGTTTAAACCCATGTTTTTTACATTAGCAGTGCCCTCTAGTGGTCAAATTCTAATTAGATTTCCTGTTAGATTCTAATGGAGAAGAAAGTCAGAAAAGTCAGAGACATACAGTTCTCCATAGAATGTGATAGAAACTGCTGAGTCACTTCCTGTCAGTTAGAACTATCAGGAAGTAAACACAGTAAATTCACTTCCTGTCAGTTAGAACTATCAGGAAGTAAACACAGTAAATTCACTTCCTGTCAGAACTATCAGGAAGTAAACACAGTAAATTCACTTCCTGATTATTTAAACTACTATAAATTTTGAATAAAATATCTGACAGAGATGGGAGTGACCTTGTTTTATTCAGCAGGAAATGCTATATAAAATATGTGTTTTCATAAAAAAAAGTTTACTGCTCCTTTAAAGTTGGAGAAATCTTAGTGCATTGGCTGCATAGAATAACATAGGAACTGGAGAAGTGATATTATTACAGCTGTATCACTACAGCTTCTATCATGATGGTGGGTATGTGTAGTCCAACAACAGCTTGAGAACAGGATTCTTACCTGTTAGAGACAGCTATAAAAAGGAAGGTGTCCCTCCTTTATCCCTCTAATCTTCCCCAAAATCTTGTATCGCATAATTTCATTCTTTTAATTGACATGATAGGGTAGGACAGAAAACTGCTGTGGTTTTTCAGCGGGGCCTGTCATCTTAAATTGAAGTTTGCATATTTCAAAGCTTTATTGAAAACTCCCTATTTGCTATATTAGACAAAAGTCCAGTTTAAGAGATATTGATACTTTATTTCTGAAACAGTGAAAGTTTCTGTCGTGTCTGTTTCATATGCTACTTATGGTCTTTGCTGCACCGAAAGCTAAATTAGCATGTGACGTCAACTTACTGACATAAAGTATCAGAATGGGTTGGATATCTCTCTGGCATGCAAAGGGTTAATGACATTTTCAAATATGCAAACGCCAGTTCAAGGTGACAGGTTCCCTTTAATCCTGCTGAGAACGAAAAAAAGCATCATACCCCCCCCCCCCTGAAACAAACTGTCAAGGGGACACTAATTTTTTTTTTCCCGCAACCCCATAGAGTAATTCATCCTTTGTGTATAAAAGGAAAAATTGTTGGGCAAACCAACAGCACCTTAGGGGACAAATTAAGTAAGGGTGTTTAACCCCTTAAATACTAGAGAGGTCTCGAGACCTCTCTAGAATTCAAGGGGGTTTCAAAGACCCATTTTAATCAGTGGAAATGTGGGGAATGTCTTTTGTCCCCTGTGGCGCATTTGGTTTGGCCTGGAATCGCACCATTTAGCGTTTATACATATGGGCCATTAAATCTTCAGCGAATATGAATTGTTCCCCTACAGAATCAGGCGTGGCGCCCCTGCTGGAGCCGATGATCTGGGACTACACCCCAAATCTGGATGTAGAGGACAGAGGTGGGCGCTGTTACTGTGCTCATTTCACAGGGGAGGAGGGGTAATCATTGATACTGTCTGTTTTGCATGCCGATAGCTTTCTTCTATTTTAAACCCCTTTGGGCGCTAGAAATGGGTTCACTTTTGAATTGTCACACACTACTGGGCGTTCAACAAATGTAAGTGTATGTCAGGTAATGGATGGGGAATCGTGTGCCAGGTAAAGTAAGTGTATGCCAGTTAATGGATGGGGAATCATGTGCCAGGTAAAGTAAGTGTATGCCAGTTAATGGATGGGGAGTCGTGTGCCAGGTAATGTAAGTGTATGCCAGTTAATGGATGGGGAATCGTGTGCCAGGTAATGTCAGTGCATGCCAGTTAATAGATGGGGAGTCATTGTATACCAGGTAATGGATGGGGAGTAATTGTATACCAGGTAATGGACGGGGAGTCCTGGATGCTGTAGGAATTCAGTCATAGGCACGTACGTGGTAGCGATGGGAACGGCACTTGGAGCGGTCAATTTCAGTCCCTGCTACTACTCACAGCGTTCCCGTAGGAGCAATGTGAGTAAAAAATACGTGACGTGCCAGGACTGTCCTTAAGAGAAATACAGCAGTGACGGTCCTGACACATCACGTTAAGGGGTTGCAATTAAATACTTCTTTATATCTAAAAACAGTATGTAACTGTATATACATTTTTTAATATGTATGTGTGAATGTATATATAATGATTCTGTCTTTGTGAAAGCTATTCAGGACATACTTGAAAGCGAGAGAAATCTCAATGTATTCTTCCTGGTAAAACATTTTCTAAATATAAAAATAAATTAAAAAAAAAGACATGGACTCCCCTGTTAGAGGATCATAGTAGTGGAAATAAGGAAGTGAATAATTTGCATGAGAAATTGATGCCATAATAAAAATGACCTAATCTCAGTAGCGTATGTGTGTGTGTTGGGAGAGGTGGGATAGGAGCGGGAGGAAATCCCTAAAAATCCTGACCGATTTAACCCTTTCTTGTACCTTCAAAGTCTCCCTGGTGGATAAATACCAGCAGTGCGGCTTCCAAAAGATCTGGTTGGCAAGCGCTTTTAAAGGTGCCACAGGGGCGAACCAGCAGCTTACCCACATCGCACATCACCTGGAGAACCACAGGCGGTGGCAGGAGGTGGCAGAGAGGATACCCCCGGGCATCCTGCAGGGAATGGCACTAACGGGCTGGCAGAGGTAAAGGAACTGACAGTTGTCGAGAAGTGGGATAATCTCGCTATGGCGGCCATATGCACGGCAAAAAAAGTGGAGCAATTTTAGAGCATGTAGAGAATGTTCTTTACCCAGCACACCAGTGGCGCGATGCAGAAAACGTGCGCAATCGCTATTTCCCATGTGAAAACCACTAGGGAATAGGTTTGCGCATAATTTTGTTGAATTGCGCATGAAAATTCAAGATTAGCGAACGGCTGCGTATATTTTTTGTGGGCATGGCTAAGATTAACGGATCTGTGTGAGCGGAATAGCGAATGCGCCTAATGCAAGAACTGCTATTGCGAATGAATTTATATGTCTGTGTACTGTTGTCGTAAAAGGGAATTTTTTATGTGCAATTCAAGAAGCGTTCGGTATGTAGCTTCCTGGATTAGAACATGCGCAAAATCTATCTCCACACAGAAATTCCTTTATCCGATGTGAACGTTTCTTGCATCGCGCCATAGGTTCTGTATCCGGTGCAAGATATCAGCAGGGTCAGTGCCACGTTATGACCCACAGCATCAGCAGAGAAGAAAGGATGATGTCTACACACGGAATTATAATTTAAGATCTACTGATCGTGTTTATTAATCACCATTTGCACAACGTTTCGGGGAAACCTTCCCTTCGTCAGGTGCCGTAGAAGTGAGTATTTTGATGAAGGAATTAGACACAAGAATGATTTAACCCCTTAACGACCGGCGGTCCTGGGACATTTCCGTCCCATAAGGACCGCATAGGACCACTTGGATGCGCCGGTACACGTGACCTGTCGTGTGTATCGGCGCGTCATTATGGGGCCTGATAGAGATCGCTCCGATCTTGGAGCGGTCAATTTCAGGCCCTATTTTTACTTACAGCGCTCCCGGTAGAGCGCTGTAAGTAAAAAGTACGTGACGTACTATGACCGTCATCGGTCCTTGAGTATTTCAAGGACCGTGACGGTCATAGTACGTCACATGTCGTTAAGGGGTTAAAGAAAGCACTGGAAACTGTATTCTTCATTTAAACCTTTAGGTGATTTAGTCTCTATCAATCCACCTTAATTCATATTGAAGAAGGCGTTCTGAGTTGCCTCCTCTTTTAAGTAATTTTACAAGCTCCGGAACACACCATGTAAGCTGTGAAGTGTTGTGTCTAAATTCTTTAACCCCTTAAGGACCCATGACGGTCCTGGACCGTCATGGCTTAAATGATACCAGCGTGCCTCCATGCACGCTGCTGTAATTAATTCCAGGCTGAGACTGAACACTCCGAGACCGGGGCGTTCAGTCTCAGCCCTTCTTGTTTGTGCCGGGTCATGTGATCGCCGTAACAGAGATCACATGTACCGGCATTCTGAGTGATAGAGGCAGTACACAAAGCATACTGCCTCTATGTCTCTCCTCTGCCTCTGTCTCCCTTACTATTAAAGTAAGGGAGTAAGAAGCAGAGAGGAGACACCTAGTGGAAAAAGAAAATACAGCAGCTGGGGGGTATTACCCCCTTCACTGCTGGTTCTGGAGGCTGGCTAAATGCAGGTCAATTTCTTACCTGCAATGATACACTTGTTTTTTTTGTTTGTTTTTTTAAAAAAACACACTTTTTTTTTTTTTACAAAAAAAATATTTTATTTAAAAAAAAAAAAAATCTCAATAAAAAAAACTGGGAGTGTGATTGTTGTGGAGCCATGTAATACACTTACATACCGCCAATTGTCATAGATAAAAAAGTGGGAAAATAGGGTAGGAAAAAGGGACATGGGGATTTTCACCCAGGGGGGACAGTGGCTACTTTAAACTGCGCATTTCGTAGGTATGACTCACCGGTCATCACTTTCATGCAGTCTCTATAAAAATGTAACCCTTTGCGCCCAAATGATCCCAAGAGAAAAAACAAAAATGGTGTTTTTTTACCTTTTTTTTTTAAATTTTAATAAAGTAAATGGTGGGTTATCCATATATATGGGGTATCAAAAGAAAGCCTATTTGTGCTTAATAAAACAGTATATAATTTATGGAGGTGGAATAACAGACTTAGAAGGAAAAACACTGTTGAACAAAGACATAGTCAAAAAGGTCAGAATTGCTCCGGTCCTTAAGTGAAAACAACCTCAGATTTTCCCAGTCCTTAAAGGGTTAAAATGTTTCCTTACTAGGGTTACATAAAGATTATTCTCAATATCACAATTAGTAATTGATCTTTTATGTTCATCTGTCCACACCTGACGAAGGGAAGATTTCCCCGAAACGTTGTGCAAATGGTGATTAACAAACACGCTCAGTAGATCTTAAATTATAATTCCGTGTGCAGACATCATCCTTTCTTCTCTGCAATTTTATAGCAAACCAACCACGCCATAAGGGAAAAATATAAATTTCCCCAATTGCCATTGATTTTAAATGGGGCTTTTAACTCATTTAATGCGTTGGAGACCTCTCAAGGTGTGAAATGCCCCATTTATAAAATCAGTAAACTTTTAATATGAAACAAAAACATGAATCCTAGGGTTCTTCCTGATAATTTTTTTTAGAATTCATATTAAGCTGTTAGCAACAGTGCCACCTGCTGTCCATACAGATCTTTTTATTGCATTCCATGGGAGAGATGAGCCTCTGGCAGTTATTCTACATAGAATGTGTTAGTAACCGCTCCACCAATTTTCAATTTGAGCTGTAATAGCTTTTAAATGAAATGTCTCCTGTCAGCGAAGTACTTTTTTGTCACGCAGTAGGAAAAACCCTACAATTAGTTTTTGTTTCACACTGAAACTTTACTGATTCTTTAACCCTTTGAGTGCCAGAGGGGTACGCAACGCATTGCGTTGCATAGCCCTCTGGCACTCAAAGGGTTAAACCAATAGGAGTTTTCATTTGCTTCCTATGGTGCAGTCGATTTGCTCTAAAATGGATCCATTTATATATTTACTAGTTGAACAGCCCGTTACACGGGCCACGGTGCCTCTGGCAGCCGGTCGCGGGGCAGTCACACGCAGTGGAGACTGCCCGCGCCTTGGCTGATACAGAGCCTCTGGCAGCCGGTCGCGGGGCAGTCACACGCAGTGGAGACTGGCCGCGCCTCGGCTGATACAGAGCTGGATGCTCCTTCGGAGCGCCCAGCTCTGTATCAGTCGCGGCGCGGGCAGTCTGTACTGCTCATGAGTGCCGCACGCGCAGCAGTGTCTACTGCGCATGTCTGGCGTTACACACAACTTGGCGAATTATTATATAGGATAAGAATGTACCACCTCTGCTGGGAGGGTGTTGCATGTGCCTACAGCTCATAATCAAATCTGTTGTAGGAGGGTTTTTTTTTTTTTTTCTTTTTTTTTGTTTGACACCTTCCCCTCTCATCCTCCTTAAGGTACGATCACTTCTCTGTGCTGTGTGAGCTCCTCCCAGTAGCAATTCCTTCCCTGGCCGTGTGTCTGCAGACGCTGAAAAATGGTACGCTTCTCTGTGTTCTTTGTGTGTGTGTCTTCCTTCCTCAGGAGGATGTAAATTACGTTATTCGTGTCATAAACGGGTGGACAGTGCTTATCAGCATGTATGCTGGAAGTGGGTTGGAATTGGGAGGAACAGGGTGGGAAGGAGGAGAAGTGGGTGGGAAGGAGGTGAAGCGGGTAGGAAGTGGGTGGAACAGGGTGGGAAGGATGAGAAGTGGGTGGGAAGTGGGAGGAACAGGGTGGGAAGGAGGAGAAATGGGTAGGAAGTGGGCGGAACAGGGTGGGAAGGAGGAGAAGTGGGTGGGAAGTGGGAGGAACAGGGTGGGAAGGAGGAGAAGTGGGTGGGAAGTGAGAGGAACAGGGGAAGGAGGGGAAGTAGGTGGGAAGCGGAAGGAACAGGGTGGGAAGGTGGAGAAGTGGGTAGGAAGTGGGAGGAACAAGGTGGGAAGGAGGGGAAGTGGGAGGAACAAGGTGGGAAGGAGGAGAAGTGGGAGGAACAGGGTGGGAAGGAGGAGAAGTGGGAGGAACAGGGTGGGAAGGAGAAGAAGTGGGAGGAGCAGGGTGGGAAGTGGGAGGGACAGGATGAGAAGGAGAAGTGGGTAGGAAGTGGGTGGAACAGGGTGGGAAGGAGGAGAAGTGGGCAGGAAGCGGGAGGAACAGGGTGGGAAAGAGGAGAAGTAGGTGGGAAGTGGAAGGAACAGGGTGGTAGGAGGAGAAGTGGGTGGGAAGTGGAAGGAACAGGGTGGGAAGAAGTTGGGTAGGAAATGGGAGGAACAAGGTGGGAAAGGAGAAGTGGGTGGGAAATGGGAGGGACAGGGTGAGAAGGAGGATAAGTGGGCTTGAAGTGGGAGGAACAGGGTGGGGAGGAGGGGAAGTGGGCGGAACAGGATGAGAAGTGGGCGGAACAGGGTGAGAAGTGGGCAAAACCAGGTGAGAAGGAGGAGGAGAAGTGGGAGGAAGAGGGCAGAAATGAGGGGAAGTGGGAGGAACAGGGTGGGAAGGAGGAGAAGTGGGAGGAGTTTCACAGGAATCAGGCTCTGTCCTCGGAGATCTGGTAACTAAGTCAAAAAAAAAAAAAAAAAACCACGGCGTCTCCGAGGCAGAATCAGACAGTTCCCAGGTTTGCCCATCGGTACAGACACAGGCTGATGCACTAGTGTGGTTCTGGGTAAAATCTAGTACACCATGGGGAACAGGTAAATAGTCACATTGATTTCATTGTGTCTTTTAAACCCTTGAATGCTATGGAGATTGTTAGTACATTGTTTTGTAATTCGTTGAAGACCTTTCTCATATTCAAGGGGTTAAAAGACTCAATGAAATCAGCAGGTCTTGTCGTAATGTTTTTCTAAAAAATTGCGCCACTTTCCTTAGTACATCATCCTCATTGTCTCTCTGTCCGTCACCCAAGGCTCCTGTTCTGAGGAGGTGATGACTTCTATCAAATCCCGTCTGGGAATGTCACAACTGGAGATAGAAAACTTCTCAAGGTGACCTTGACTCGTGGGAGGCCATTTTGTTGGTTGGTTGAAAGAGCCTTCTCGGTTAGCTAGATAACAATGTCCACAAAGAAAAGCAGGTGCAATTTTGGGGCAAACCAAACAAGCCAGAGGGGAGAAATAAAAATTATCCTAGACTTAAATAGGGATTTTAAACCCCCTGAATGCTAGACCATTCATGTATTACAAATAAAAATTCCCATTGATTTAAATGAGACATTTAACTCATTCAAATGATATAGATGTCCAACACATTATGAAACCCGCTGATTAAAATGGGGCTTTTAACCCCTTAAAAGCCCCATTTGAATCATCGTGATCTTATATAGTTTTTTTAATTCTTCCTACGTATGGTACTGTTGGTTTGCTCTATTGTTGGTTCTTGAATTTTTTACGAATAAGTCCATTTGTCAGCAAAACAAAGGCATGGATTACATTGCAGCTGTAATCAAGGATTTTAGCTACACATTTCTCCATAGACTTCAATGGGAATTTGTTAGATGAAACCAGTTAGTAACCTGCAGTGTCATCTAGGCCTGAATCTGATAAGACTTGCTTGTCTCATGAACAGTATACCATTTTCCACTTTCAGTACAGCCTCATATCCAAATTCGGGTCAGTGGGCAATTTTCGGTCCTCTGGACTATAAAAATCATCCTCATCGACCACTGATGACAATCATAATCCATCTATAAATGTAGGGCCTTGGGTTGCCTACCTCTGCCATAATTTACCTTCCCTTTCTTTTATATACACAAGTCTGTGGTTTAGTCCAAATATCTTGAAATTCCTCACTCTTTCTTAGCACATACCACCTCTGCTGAGCGATTGTTCTATATATCTACCTCCCTTTCTATAAACACATTTTTGTAGTGTGTTTATATATTCTATTTTAATTTCTTTATTACGTCAGGTCTGAATGTTAAGATAAAATAAATTATAAATGTAAGCTTTTAGATGCCAGTTAATTTTCTAATGCGTTGCAAAGGAGATGTCTTTGGTACCCAAGGGTTAACCCTTCTACTGCTAAATCAGGTGTTCTGGCAGTGAAGGTGTCTTTTTAACTCTCTGAATGCTAGTGTGGTCTTAAGAGCATTTTGTGCTGGAGAGCTCTCTAGCAACCAAGGGGTTAATAACTATGGTCCGTAAACACGTGAGTTTCCTTTGGCCTCTGAAGTAAATCTGTTAGTAACTCTTGGCTGTTTGTGGTGACAGTGACCCATCAGGTACCTTTCCCGGCAGCGAAGTGCTGACGTTGGTCACAAAAGTGATGTTCTTCCTGAAGCCGTCAACAAAGGATTTTCTGGAAGGAAACAGGTGAGCACCGCGGAACGGCCATCTTTCCTGTAATTAAAGGAACAGTAACACCTCGTAATACATAAGACATAAATCTGGGGAGAAAATCCTAATGGCCAAAATAAATATTTAATTAGTACTGGATATTGTATCGACTGAGGTGGTCATGATAATTTGTAGCCGGACTTCAGAACCCAAAACTCCTGCCTTTGAAATCTTCTTTCATAAGGACACTAAGGGATAGTAATGTTTCACAATAAAATCAGCTCCATTTAATCTTCATAGTATTTGGGCCATGGAGAGTGTTATTTCATTACTGTCAGAGTTGTAGTACAAGAGTAACTGAATGATAAAGTATCCCCCTCCCCCCCCCTTTTACTGATGTAACACTGCTCACCTCAGAGCAGCAAGACTGTCCGGATGAATCGCAGAGAGGGACAATCTTCAGTGATCATAAGGGAAAAAACCTGTCAAGAGGGGCAGGGTTTTCCTTATGATCACAGTAAGAAGATTGTCCCTTGCTGTGACCTGTCCAGTCAAGAGACCAGATTCCACATCTGAGGGGAGGCGGCTTACACTAGGTAAAAGGGGCAGGAGGGGGATACTTTATCATTCAATTACTCATGTACTACAACTCTGACAGTATTGAAATAACACTCTCCACGGCCCAATACTGGAGCTGCTGTTTCTGTGAAACATTACTATCCCTTTAAGTGGTAAGAGTTTGGGTCATTCTTAAAAAGGCTTCGGTGGCAGGAGTCTGGGTTGCACTTAAAGGGATAGTATTGTCAAAAAATGAAATACACCTCAGATAGTTCAGTTTAACCCTTGAATGCCAGAAGGGCATGCAATTCATTGCCTCACAATGCGTTGCGGTCCCCTCTGGCACTGAAAGGGTCAATTATTTTTTTTTTACAATGGATAGTACGTGCTGACAATCCTGAACATGACAGTAAAGGATTGTCAGAACATACTATCCATTGTAAAAAAAAAAAGTTGACCCTTTGAGTGCCAGAGGGGTACACAGCGCATTGTGAGGCAATGAATTGCATGCCCTTCAATAAGATGGTCTGGATGGATCACGACAAGGGACAATACTGTGTCAGGATAAGGGAAAAACCTGCCCTCCTTCATCAAACTGACATGCACAATATTGTCCCCCGTTGCAATCCGTCCAGTCAAGAGACCAACTTTCAGATCTGAGGGGAGTCAGCGTGACGTACTGAAAAGGGGCGGGGGGGGATTTTAACTGGGGTTTTTAAGCCGAACATGAACGTAAAGGATCATCAGAACATAGTATTCATTATAACAAAAAAATTATACTGAATAATCGGATTGGACAACACTATCCCTTTAAAAAGGCTTAATTGACAGGAGTTTGGTGCCTGGAGTCTAGTATCAAACCATTATCATTTCTCCTTTAGCTCCTCCTACAGATCCCATTAGCAATGCTATCCTGGATTACATGGCGTTCACCCACAATCTCTCTCTCTTTAATTTCAGGTTTGTTACTGGCTGGTTTAGCCCATATCACAGGAAGAGGAGGATCATTCACCCCATCATGGTGCAACAGGTCCAGCCAGAAGCACTCAGGTAAAAAAAAACATCCTAATGAGAATCGGATTTCCCATTAGGCTGAGTAGGCAGTCGTCTAGAGGGACGGATCAGCTGTGGTGGACACAGTCACTCTGCTTGCTTGTAGATATTGCCTCAGCAATCCTAGTCTCCTTGCACCGAACAACACACTCCCCATAGACCAGGGGCGGGCAACTTGAGGCCCCCCAGCTATTATTCGACTACAGGGGTGGTCAATATGTGGTTTTCCAGCTGTTGAGTTATACAGGTGGGCCACGTGTTGCTTTCCAGCTGTTGTTGGACTCATTATCCTCAGTCAGCAACCCTTTGAATGCCAGGGACGTATGCGTTGGATACCCCTGTTGTACTCAGAGGGATACTTTCCCTCAAGCTCAGCCAGTGATGGCATTTGTAGTCCTACAACCACTGAAAAGCCACAGGTTGATCACCCCTGATTTAGTGTCTGCTGAGCAGGAAGACAGATGTATTAAACTGTAATATCCCACTCCATGGCACTTATTATTACTGTATCCGTGGCACAATAGGCTATATGTACAAAGAGTGACGTGGATAAATAACAGACCAACTAATAATAATTACTACTGAATTAAATGGGTCTTTTAACCCCTTGAAATCTAGCATTCAAGGGGTTAATATGTTTATTTAAATCATTGAGAATCTCTCCAGTACTTAGTACATCAAGCTCAGTGAGTCTGTTCACTCTTTTCCCGCAGCCTACTGTCCACATGGACTTCAGTCATGGAAGACCTCCAGGGGGCGCTGATGCAGATCTATCCCGCCAACTCAGTGGAGGAATGGATAGAGGAGAACGCTCTGCCGTGGTACCAACAGCTGCAGGAATTGGTGCAGGATCTAAATGAGGCCCTGGGGAACACCACATAGGAACCCCATCCTCTCAACAACTTCATTTAAAGGGACAGTAATGTTTCGAATTAACTATTTAACTGTTTGCCAGAAGAGTGTCCAACATATTCAGAAGCAATGTTTCGGACACCCATTTAGCAATCAAAGGGTTCATTAAATCTTGTGTTCAACATTTTAAGCGGAACTTTCATCAACACTACGTGTAGCCCCAGATCATTAATATAGTAGCAATATACATAAAAATACTTTCCATTTGCAGTGTAAGTCCGGCATAAGTAAGAGAGGGGAGGTTTTCGACAGGCAGGCACTGGCTGGGATCGTGCCGTAGGTGCTCTCTGTGTCTGCATTGTCAGTCCCCTCTGGTGCCTTCTGGCACAAAGGCATTCAACTCATCAGTGGTGGAGTTGAAGGGGACGGATAGTAAAGATGTAGAGATGCCGTCTCTGCAAGATGTCTGCGCTGTGCCCCGCTGCTGCCTGACGAAAAACGTTCTCTCTCTTACCTATGCCGGACTTATACTGCAAATGACAGGTATTTCTATGTATATCGCTACCATATTAAGGATTTGGGGCTACATGTATTGTTGATGAAAGTTTTGCTTTAAGAGTGACTGGTGCCATTAAACCTCTTAACCCCTTAAGGACCCATGACAGTCCTGGACCGTCATGAAATTCCGGGCTGCAAGCCGTTCGGGGAGTCTGGAATCGGATCGCACAAAAAAAAAAAAAAAAAAAAAAAATGCTCCATGGTCCTTAAGGGACCACAACGTACGTGCGTGGCCGGTCCTTAAGGGGTTAAGTAACAGCCGCACGCGTGATCGGCTGTCCGTAAGGGGTTAAGCATGCAGCCCATCTAAGGTTATTAACGTTTCTTCTCCCTCCTTCCCTTTTTGTGGCGTCAGTCCTTCTGCACTGAAGAAACGGACAGGCGAGCAGACAAGACTGTAATGATTTATTTTACTGTGTCCTGAACACCAAATACAGCACAGCTAGTGATCAGGACACAGTAAAATTATTTATAATTAGAGAATTTTTATCTTAAACTGTACCTCCATCATATGAGCCACCACATAACAACCTTAGCACCCCTCAAGGAAAAGGGAGGGAGAATAAAACATTAACTTCCTAAGGGTTTTATTTTAAAGGATGAATAAACTTTTTTATGAAGGAAAAACCCCCCAACATATTTTAGGGAATTTCCTGATGTTTAAAACAACTGCCACTGCTAGTTTAAAGGGATATTAATACTTAAGATGTAAAAAAATATATGTTGTAGGGTTTATCCCCCTGAGTAAAACAAGGGTACTCCCACTGCTGAGAGACATTTTATTAAAAAATTATAACAGCTCAAACGTGATTTTTTTTTTTTTTAGGTGCAATATCACAGTGGCCTGAACATTTACAGTGGCACTGTTGCTACACAATCCTATGGACTGCACTGGTCTGTAGACCATAAATCTCCATAGGATGGTGTAGCAACAGCACCACTGTAAATTTTCAGGCCACTGTGATATTGCACCTAAAAAATTCAAGTTTGAGCTGTTATTATTGTTTAATAAAATACCTCTCAGCAGTGGGAGTACCCTTGTTTCACTCAGGGGGAATAAACCCTACAACATATATTTTTTTTACATTTTAAGTATTACTATCCCTTTAAACTGTTCTTTTTTACAAGAACAGTGCCCTCTATTGTACAGTACGTTCACCTACAGTCTGACAGTTATTCTATTGCATCGGATAGGAGATGCGAGTCGCCGACAGCTTTATAACTTTGTGACGATTTGAACCGTTTTAACTTTTGAATAAAAACTGACAGTAGTGGACGTCTCCGTGTTTTACACGGCAGGAAAAGCCCAACAACATGCAGGTTTTCTTTAAAAAAGCATACTGACCATTTAAATATGAGACTGAAATCGGTCATACTGAAATCTTGAACAAAAATATTTATTTTTATGCATTACAATTTTTTTTTTAACCCATGAAATGCGCCTTTATCAGATCTCTCTGATGGACCCATCCCTTAACCCTTTGATTGCCAGAGGGGTAATGCAACGCGTTGCAGAGCCCCTCTGGCACTCAAAGGGTTAAGCCCTTTGCCATCAATGTAGTCTAAATGGTTAAAGGGAAACTATAAATATAGGAATCTCAAGATACTGTAGCTCACAAAAGTTAAATCTCTCTCTTTACAGTCCTTTATTTCAAATTTAACAAATGTCTGATTTATTTTCTCTGAGGACCTGACCAGTCCCTAAAGGGTTAATCAGGAAGCACAATCAACCTGGCGTTCTATTGTTTTACATTTTTATGGAGGAAAATGCTTTTCCTTCACGGAACCTTTTTTTTTTTCTCCAGGATGTGTTAAAGGGATACTAACACTTAATATGTAAAACAATATATGTTGTACGGTTTATCCACGACAGTAAAACAAAGGAACTACCACTGCAGAGAGATGTTTTATTCAAAAGTTATTACAGCTCAAACTTGATTTTTTTTTAGTAGTTGCAGTATCTCCGTGGCCTGAAATTGTAGAGTGGCGCTGTTGCTACACCGTCCTGTGGACAGCTCGGGTCACTTGACCATAAACCTCCAAAGGACGGTGTAGCAACAGCGCCACTGTACAGTTTCAGGACCTTGAGATACAACTACAGAAATTCAAGTTTGAGCTGCAATGACTTTTAAATAAAACACCTCTCAGCAGTGGGAGTGCACTGGTTTTACTCAGGGGGATAAACCCTTACATATATATATATATATATGTATGTGTGTGTGTTGTATTAAGTGACGCTATCCCTTTAAGTCTCAATCATACATCAAACTTGACATGATTATAATGATACAATTATTACTGTGTTGTTAACCCCTTAAAGGGACTGTAATGTCTCAAAAAAAGTATCTTCTAAATCGTAGCTGCGGTAAAAAAAACAGATAATGCGCTTAATCCTTTCTCTCAAACCGTTATGGTTTGAGAGATGTAATAAAATAAAGACCTCCGCTCCCTCCCCCTTCTCATGCATCTGCTGTACAGCGGGCGTCATGAGATCCTGCTTCCGGGACCAGGTGGCGGCTCTTCAGGAGCGCGGTTATCTAGATATCTAAGTATAATTACTTCATCGGAATGCTCTACAACGTGTGCTTGTAAGCCAGGGACACGTTGTAGACTATACCGTTGAAGTAATTATAGTTAGATATCTAGATGACAGCGCTCCTGAAGAGCCGCTTACAGTCGGGCGACTGGATTCTGCCTCTGACAGCTTTACAGCTCATCAGGCAGAAAGGGGAGGGAGCGGAGGACTTTATTTTATTATATCTCTCAAACCATAACGGCTTGAGAGAAAGGAGTAAGCACACTGAATGTTTTTTTATTGCAGCTACCATTTACGGGATACTTTTTTGGGGACTTTACTATCCCTTTAACGTTAGGGGGCTGGCGAATAAGGACCACTGTGCATTTTATTTTTAATGGTTATTGAATTCTGGGATTGTTGTGCAGAAGCGCGGCGACCCTGGAAATTCTGTGACACGTCACGTGTCCTTAAGGGGTTAACATTCCACAAACTGGTGATCAAGCACCAATTTGATTTAATTAAACATTATAACATATAGGTGAATATACAAATATCTGCATGTTTCTGTGAGTTTACGTGGAACAGGTAGACCTTTTGATAGGTCACTGGTAAGACTTCATCTAGAATACAGTGTTCAGTTTTGGAGTCGTGGGGGTTGTGCATGGAGTGACCATCTACACAAAAAATTCCTGTAGACTTTAAGGGTGATTTTAACCCCTTGAATGCTAGAAATTTAAGGGGTTAAAATCACTTTTCAAATCTAGGGAAGTTTTTGGGGTCCCCCATATGGTGTTGTTTGTGCATCCTAGAACTTCTCCACTTAAAAGTTTTTTTCCACCAGCTGCAAAGTTCCTGTATTGGTCTGCAACATGACAACATCCATACTGTCCAAAAGCAATCACATTTAGAAGTTTTGGAAAAACTCGTTAACCCCTTAAAGTGTTAGTAATGTCCCAGAAAAAATATTTATTATTTTGTAATGCTTAAAAAGTTGAACTATATGCAATAAATCATATGTCTCAAACATAAAAAGTTTGCCGTTTCCTTCTCAGATGTGGAATCCAGTCCATAGACCAGACAGATAACAGAAGGGGACAATCTTCTTCCTATGAGAACAATGAAAGCCCTGCCCCCCTTGACAAGTTTTTCCCTTATCTTAATTGAAGATTGTCCCTCTCTGCAGTCTACCTGGGCACCTCCCTTCTGATCTGGCTGAGCAGTGTTACATCAGTAAAAGGGGCGGGAGGGGGATAATTTGTCATTGAATTACTCTTGAACTACAACTCTGACAGAATTGAAATAACACTCTCCAAAGTCCAAATACTATGATGATTAATTAGAGCTGCTTTTATTATGAAACATTACTATCCCTTTAAGCACTACAAAACGATAAAGATTTTATTCTGGGACATTACTAACACTTTAACGTTTAGTGACATGCCGGGACAGTCATGATGGCCTGGATGTTAAGCACTGGTCACTGTCCTGGTATGTCATGAAATTAAAATTAAAAAAAAGTGTACTTAATGGACACCCATCGTCGGATCAGGATGTCATTAAGGGATTAAAAGAATGTTTGTGAACAGCACAGTCTGTCGTGTTTGTACTGGTGATACACGTACGTTTGGAAGGGAGCGAGTCTTTTGTGGGAATGTCTGTGGCAAAAAAAATGAACGTGCAATGATTTTCGTCAAAACTTTACAAAATGAATAAAATGCAAATGAAAAATAATATAAAAATGTGTGCAAATGGGTATATTTATTTTAATAAAAAGGGTGGGTGGGGGCAGATGTCAAGGTTTGGTTTTAACCAAAAGGGAGGGAATCGTAATAAAATTTGAGAACCACTAAACTAAGTTGTGCTAAAACTGAGAAACTCTCCAATCTCTTTTAGTCTATAGATTCTCAGACAAAAAACAAAACAGTACTGCGCTTCTCCGTACGAAATTAGCCAAATTTGAACCCTGTGTGCAGCATTAGATCCTACCAATTAGTTAAAGGGGAACATTCACATCCCCAAAAATTTTCACCACTGCTTTTAAAATGTAAAGCAATATTAGCGCTGGCTTTATTTTCTCCACTACCTAAGAGTGGAGATATGAATGGTTGAAATGTGGCACTTCTGCATTCTGGGGAACCATGTATGAGCGGCAGGACTTCCCACCTTCCTCCCAGCAGCCCCTGGGGCGCGCATACGCGCTTCCCTTCGGAGCTGCATTTTTCTGGGCTAAAGTGACACCAAGCTCCATATACCAATCTCAGTAGCATGGTAAACAGAGCTCGCTGTCACGTTAGCCCAGAAAAATGCAGCTCTGAAGAGAAGCGAGAACGCGCGCCCCAGGGGCTGCTGGAGGGAGGTGGGAAGTCCTGCAGCTCCATGACGCACATACACGGTGCCGCAGACCCGGAAGTGGCACATTTCAAAGATTAATATCTCCACTCTTAGGCAGCGGAGAATATTAATAAAGCCGGCGCTAATATTGCTTTACATTTTAAAAGCAATGGTGAAAATTTTTGGGGATGTGAATGTTCCCCTTTAACTTATTTAAAAAAAATTAGGGTTTTGTTGCATAGTTGGTCAAAACCGTGATTAAAGGGATAGTAATGTTTGTTATAAAGTAGATTGCCGAGTTTTCTTTATAGTAAACTAGTGTAAAATCCCGTGCACATGGGCCAAGGTCCCTGTAACGTTAAGAGGCCGCTGCCTGACTGCTCCACGCGATGCAGTCTTGTGTCGCCTCACTCATGCAATGCAATCATGTGCAGTAGAGACTACCCTCTACTGGGCATGACTGCATCGTGACAAACATCCTAGTGGATTATTATACAGGATGTAACACAATGCGCTATGTGTAGCAGCTTATTTGTTTGTAGTTCAAAAGTAATTAAGTGGAGAAAGATCCCCCTTCTGTCCGTGGGACATACAAATGCAGCGAGGGACAAACTTCAGTAAATATAAGGAAAACTTTGCCCCCCCGATGAAGGAGGGCAGTATTTTCCTTTGCTTACTGAAGTCTGTCCCTTGCATCCGTACGGACTAGACTGCAGATTCAGCATGAGATGACCAAAGGGGCGGGAGAGGGATCCTTCTCTGCTTAATATCTTTTGAAGTACACAAAAGTAAGTGGATAAACATAGCGCAATGTGTTATATTTACTATAACGAAGACTCGGCGATCTGCTTTATAACAAGCATTACTATCCCTTTAACCCCTTAAGGACTAGCGGTTCCGGGTGTGTGGTCCTTTAAGGATCAGATAGGGAAGTTTGACGTACTGAAAGAGATTGCTCCGGTCACTCACAGGAGCACGGGGAGTTAAAGTACATGACGTACCAGGACCGTCACTGGTCCTTAAGTGCCGGACCAGCAAGACGGTCCGGGTACGTCAATGGTCCTTAAGGGGTTAAGCTCCTATTCAATACATATTGTTATCTTATGGCTTACATAAATACTTTAGATTTAAATTAAAAAATCCTAAATTAAAAATTGCCCCCGAGGAAATTACTTTTCAGCAAACACATATGATTTAACCATTTGAGTACCGAGAGGTACGCAACGCACTCCATTCTGCTATCCCAAAATTCATTGCACAAAAAAAAAAAAAAACTCTGTGGTCCTTAACGGCCGCAAGCGGTGCGCTGGAGGCGGCTCTACAATCCAGGGTAGTAGAAATAAGACACAGGCAGAACGCGGCATCTTCTAATACGTCATTTATTATATAAAACAGAACATCGCAGATTCCGGAACGACCCCTCTTATCAAGTGTATTGTTTCAAGTAATTAGAAATACATGAGGAAGCCTTAATAAAAAGCAAGTTATAAATACACAAAACAAAAATCTGGAAGAGCTCATATCGTTTTCATAGACAAAAAAAAAAAATGTAACTATTTCGGCCCACATGCATAAATAAGACAGGAGCAATTCTGGGGCGAACCAACTGCAACTTATTCAGGAGTCAAATGAAAATTTCGATTGAGTCAAATGCGGCTTTTAACGTCTTGAATTCATTGCACTGGAGACTGCTCAAGCATTAAAGGGGTTAAACGACTGATGTAAATCAGTGGTTACTTGTATACACCCCCACAATGCAGTTGGCTTGCTCCACAATTGCTGCATACGGCCCTTCGTGTCTATATATAATGCAACGCATTCAAAGAAAATCACCTTTTGTTGTTATTTGGCAGATTTTGTTAACCCCTTGGATGTTAGAGATTTCTCTGACATTCAAGCGATTAACCCTTTGAGTGCCAGAGGGGTACGCAAAGGGTTAAGATCAATTTTTCAAAAAGACACTCTTTAACCTTAAAGCGGAACTACCACCACTAAACAACTTGACATCTAATAATTCCCCATCTGGTGACTAGCTGCTCAGTAGCGCTAGTTGCCAAAATTATTACCTTATTCAATAGAATTCTCCATTCTCCTGGGCAGAGAGGCAGGACGAAGGGCAGACATTTTTCAATAGTGATGTCTGCCCGCCTGCTCCGTCAGTCCCTTTTGGAGCCAGACGGCTGCTAGCGCTGCTTAGTAGTGCTAGTCGCCAGATGGGGAATTAATAGACATCAAGTTGTTTAGCGGTGGTAGTTCCGTTTTAATAAAGCAAATATATTTGTGATAATTCCTTTTAAGAGAATAACAGTGGAATGTTCTGTCTATTAAAAGAACAGTGAATTTTTTAAAATAAAAATATGTTATGGGGATTTTTCTGCCGAGTAAATCGAAGGTATGCCCACTGATAAAAGATGCTTCATTCAAACTTTATTACAGCTAAAAGGGGGTTTTTAAAGTGTTAGTAATGTCTAAAAAAAACTTTTTTGCATTTAGAAGAGCTTAAAAAGCTGACCTAAATGCAAAAAAACGTATCTCAAACCGCTATGGTTTAAGAGATATGGGCGTTTAAAGTTTGATTTCGCCTACTGACAGCTGTAAAGCTGTTAGCAGGAGATTTGTGTCGGTCGACAGGGAGGCGCTTGAGAAGTGCCGCAATCTCGTTACTTACATGGAATCCCTTCATTGGAATGGTCTAAAACGTGTGCCTGAACACTAGGCACACTCAAAGGTTTAAAAGTTAATAAACAAGTGTACTGCTCCTTCAAGCATTTATATTCCTTTAAATACACATAAATACAATTTCAGTGCTATAAGGGTCACATTAACCCATTCATTGTCACACTGGACAGCATGGGCTCAGGTGGGACAGGAATTCACAATAAGAACAAATATCTTTCTAGGTCCCAAGAGGTTTTGTAGCAAGATCTCCCAAATTATTAGATTATCAGCTCTGCAGACCAAAAAATCTTCGTACCATTCAGTCATTGGTAGCAGCAGTTTCAATTGTCTGTATCAGTGACTCCCTGTTACACATGAACAGGTCAGGTTGTCAGGATATCCGATTAACCAAAGGTAGATCAATTACAATAACAGATCAGCTAATGACCCCCCTGTGATCAAGTAGAGAGACCCTGAATTCCTGACCTGCTGGCGAGCCCCCTATGGACTAACTTTGGGAATAACAGGCCTGAAGTACCTATTTTAGTATATAGTAGGTAGTTTAACACTTTGAGTGCCAATGGGGTAGGCAAAATATTGCATAACCCCCTGGCTTCTTAAGGGTGAAAAACATAGGGGGTGTAATAAAATTGTATTTAAAAAATAGGGCAAATAATAAGGGCTGTACGTATAAAACCAAACAGGAGCAATTCTGGAACAAATCATCTGCACCATAGGAGTCAAATGGTGCTTTTTAAGGGATAGTAACGCTTAAAATGTAAAAAATATATATATACTAGCAATGTGGGACGGCGTTGCCCGTCATATTATTTACACAGAGAGACATTGTGTGAATCAGAAATATGCAGTGTTACAGACACGCACTTAAAGAGAGAGAGCGTGTCACACACTGTGAAACGCATACCTACAGAGAGACACACACACATACATGACGTATGTCACATATGTAGACAGTGTGTGACAGACGCAGTGGTGATGTAGATATGCTGATAAGAGTTGTAAAAAATGTTTTAATTGCAGCTCTTCAGCTTGGTGAATAAGGCCCTGTATCCTTACAGTTGTAGTGAGTGTGCTGTCTTACTTGGTGAATAAGGCCCTGTATCCTTACAGTTGTAGTGAGTGTGCTGTGTTACTTGGTGAATAAGGCCCTGTATCCTTACAGTTGTAGTGAGTGTGCTGTGTTACTTGGTGAATAAGGCCCTGTATCCTTACAGTTGTAGTGAGTGTGCTGTGTTACTTGGTGAATAAGGCCCTGTATCCTTATTGTAGGGTTTATCCCCCCTGAGTAAAACAAGAGAACTCCCACTGCTAAGAGGTGTTTTATTCAAAAGTTATTGCAGCTTAAACTTGATTTTTTTTAGGTGCAATATCACAGTGGCCTGAAATGTCACAGGGGCGCTGTTGGTACACCTATTGAGATTTATGGTCAACTGACCAGAGCTGTCCATAGGACAGTGTAGCAACAACGCCACTGTGATACTGCACCTGAAATTTCATGTTTGAGCTGAAATAACTTTTGAATAAAACACCTCTTAGCAGTGGGAGTTCTCTTGTTTTACTCAGGGGAGATAAAGACTACATAATATATATTTATTTTTTTTTTACATTTTAAGTAATACTATCCCTTTAAACTCTCTGAATGCTAGGGAGGTCTACAACGTATTGTACAGCATTCAAGGGGTTAAATGTGCTATTTACGTGAATAGAAATTTGGGGAAGGTTTATCTGTCCCCTACGGTGCAGTTGGTTTGCCCCAGATTTGCTCTCATCTGATTTTATACATGAAGCCCTAAGTTGTCGGAGTTAGTCACGCGCTGAGCAGCAGAAGCGGGGGGTTTTTTTTTAATTCGCCAAGGCACACTGCTTCTTAACCCTATGAGTGCCAGAGGCATTGTGCACCCTCTGGTCAACAAAGGGTTTATTAAAAAGAAAAAGGCATATGCGTAAACTAAAAAAAAAATGGAGGAATTTGGGGGGGTGACAACTGTATATATTATCAATAAAATCGTAGGTATTTTCCAGCCGAGTAAAACAAGGGCACGCCCACTGCTGAGAAGTACTTCGTTCCAAAGTTATTACAATTAAAGGGGAAGCATCACACCAAATAAAGTCCTCCCCCCCAATAATTAGCCATCTAGAGATAAGCGGACCAATAGTATGAATATCCAGCATAAATACCACGTTAGTTGGAAATCCTACTTCTGCACAGACTGACGGCCAGGCGACAGCGCAGACACCTTTACTTACAGACATCTGCATACCTGCACTGTCAGTCCCGTCTCCTCTAGGAGGCGCTGCATGGTACTGTAAGGTAACAGGAAGGGACTGACAGCACAGACATCTTTACTTACAGACATCTGTACGCCTGCGCTGTCAGTACCATCTCCTCTAGGAGGCGCTGCATGGTACTGTAAGGTAACAGGAAGGGACTGACAGTGCAGGCGCACAGATTCCTCTAAAGGAAGAAGCCTGGCCGTTAGTCTCGGCAGCAGTAGGATTTCTAACTAACGAGGTCATTATGCTGGATAATATGACTATTGGTAAGCTTATCACTATGTGGCTAATTTATTTTTTTTTTTGGGGGGGGGCACAAGACTTTATTTGGAGTGATAGTTCCCCTTTAAACATTGTTGTTGTTGTTTTTTTTTCATGTAAAGTACCCTCTGGTGTCCAGAGAGTTCAGCTGAAGTTCAGACAGTTCTGTTGCATTCTTTTGTAAAGATGAGTCACTGACTGCAGTTCTCCATAGAATGCGACAGTGACTCTTTCATCACTTGACAGTTTGAACTGTTACTACTTCTGAATGAAACAACTGACAGCAGTGGCAGTGATCTATAACATACTGGTTTTCATTAAAAAGAAAAAAAAAAGTGTACTGCGCCTTTACATCGGTGCTTTCGGGCCAGTAAAAGTATTACACCCCAAGGTCCTTAATGAAAGGAGCAGTAAACTTTTTTTTTATGAAAACACATATTTTATAGAGCATGTCATTCTGAATAAAACAAGGTCACTCCCATCGCTGTCAGAGGTTTTATTCAACATTTATAGCAGTTTAAATAACCAGGAAGTTAATTTACTGTGGTTACTTCCTGATAGTTCTAACTGACAGAAAGTGAATTTACTGTGTTTACTTCCTGATAGTTCTAACTGACAGGAAGTGACTCAGCAGTTTCTATCACATTCTATAGAGAACTGTATGTCTCTGACTTTTCTGACTTTCCTCACCATTAGAATCGAACAGGAAATCTAATTAGAATTTGACCACTAGAGGGCACTGCTAATGTAAAAAAACATGGTTTTAAACTGTAATAACTCTGGAAATATAAATCTCTCGACAGTGGGAGTACCCTTATTTTACTCAGTAGGAAAATCCCTACAATATATATTTTTTCATAAAAAAAAAGTTTACTGCTCCTTAAAATATTTGTCCTCTGTCTAGCAGTAAGAATCCCAAACTGCGGTGCGGCTAACACAACAGCACAGATCACAGTTAACCCTTTCAGCGCCACAGGGGTGTGCAATGCATTGCACTGTGCTGATCACTCCTGACTGGGACACAACAGATAAAAAGCCGATCTTAAAAGACCATGTTGTAACTTTCCTAAATATACATGTAACAGTCTGCAACCTTGATATAATGTTACATACATGATCAAGCCAGGAATATGTATGAAACAAAAAAGCAGAGCCATTCAGGGACAAAAAACTGCACATTATTTATAAAAACGTAACTCCTTGGATGATAACCCATTGCATTCGCTGGGATCCAAGAGCTTAACCCTTTGAGTGCCAGAAAGTAATCCATTGCATTGTGTCAATGCATTGGATACCTCTCTGGAACTCAAAGGGGAACCATCAGCCCAAATACTCCCCCCAATAATTAGCCATTTAGTGATTAGCTTACCAATAGTACTATTATCCAGCCTAATTACAGCGTTAGTCAGAAATCCTAATTCTGCCGAGACTGACGACCAGACAATCGTGCTTTAGAGGCAACTGTGCGCCTGCTCCCTCAGTCCCTTCTGGTACCTTTGGGTACCATGCAGCGCCTCCTAGAGGAGACTGGGACTGACAGCGTAGGCAAGCAGATGTCTGCGCTGTCTCGTGGCTGTCAGTCTTGGCAGAGGTAGGATTTCTGCCTGACGCGGTAATTATGCTAGATAATAGTACTATTGGTAAGCTAATCGCTAGATGGCTAATTCTTTGGGAGGACGATTTATTTGGGGTGATAGTTCCCCTTTAAACGTCCATTTATAGAACTAACACCTCCTAAAAATAACCCCATGCACTCACACACTTATCTTACTATGGGCAAAAAATCCTACTAGTCCCTGTGAATTATTCCCTTGTGCCTTTAATCAGCACTGGATGTGATGACCACAGAGGTGGATGTGACAGTTGCTGGCAAGACCAGAGGAAAGAAATACTGCTCGCTGCACGTGGTAATCTCAATCCTTTAAGGACCAGTGGTATGCGCAAAGCAACACCCCCCGTTCCTTAAAGGGTTAACAGCCTGCTCATGCACGGTTCCTGCTTCATCTTGAAAAATCCGCTAGCAACTGTCATGTCTGCCTCCAAAGACACAAGATGGAGGACTGATTGAAAATGTTATCACTTAAACAGAGGTACAAGGACGGAATTCATAGGGGCAATTAGGATTTTCTGGTAAGGTAACTTGGGAGTTGTTATTAGGAGAGAACGTCACCTTTAACCTTTGTGCGTCAGGACTGCAATGTGTTGGGGCACCCATCTGGCATTGATAGAGCTAAGGATCTGTTCATCACAGATCTGTCTTGTCTGTGTTTTTAAAGATATAATTCTACCCCCTGCTTTTACCCTTTTGAGGGTGAGAGGTGTGTACAATGCAGCTGGACCACAATGAGTTAAACATCTGACGACTGCAGGGACTTTATCCCAGCTGGGGATTGAGTCGAGCGGGCCTAGATACATCCCATTTGACCTTTTCTAGTGAGAATCAGATGCAGACGATCCACAAGACCCTCTCTTTTTTAACCAATTTTTTTTTTCCAATGTATAGGATTCACAATTCAGCTAATTTCTGCCAGTTATTTTTGGTATTGGAATGTATCTGACATTAAAAAAAAAAACACAAAACAAACATCAGGTACCGTAAGCAACAAGGCACTTCACCACAAGGAATGAGGGTTATCAGCGTTAAACTAGGTGGAAAAAAAAAAAGTACCTGATATTTATAAAAGAAAAGAGTTGACACTGATTTACCCAAACCCAAAATGTTCCTCTTGCAGGAGGAGATATTCAGGTGGTGATTCCAATGTATTAAAGGAACTGAAGTTCAGATTAATGACATCATACCTCATTCCAAAGGTTGAAATGTGTGATGTCACAGGATAGGAGTGATGTCACTGGAGTAGATTTAAAACAAGATGCCAGCAATTGAAGATAACACAAAGCTCACTGGCTGCATTAGTGCTTAATGTCCCGGTACAGACACTGATGCATCAGCCAGTGATGTCACTAGAATGCAGCGTGTTATTTTACATTAGCTTGTGATGTCATCAGAATACCCAGTACAATTTTAGAAGCTAGTGCTTGATGTCACCAGAATAAAGAATACCTTTTTATGAAATGCAATAAATAAACTTGCGTTGGAATGGCAGCTTGTGACAGTAACTGAATGGAATGGCCATAAGCCGCAAGCGTCCCATCCTGCTTGGACCTTCATTCTTCATCTAGGCTGACCTCGCTGTCACTGCTCTCTTCCAATGTCTGGGATTGGTTTTCCACTAAGTCCAGTTCCAGGAAACTGGTCAGTAGTTTGTTCACAGCTTCAACATCACTTGAAAGACAGACAAACAGAAAAAGACTGAAACAAGCAAAGCTACTGGTTAAAGTGGAACTTTCATTCATAATAAAGTGCCCCCCAAATAATTTTAACATCGCGTTAAGCATATCCAAACTTGTCAGGACTGGCATTATATCAATACTTATCAAGTCCGACATTATTTAGAAATCTAACTTCTTCAGAGACTCACCGGCAGACAACAACGCAGACATCTTGCCGAAGAGGCATCTTTGCGCCTGATCTGTCCGTCCCTGTCTCCTCTATGACTGGTGAGGGGGAGTTGCATTGTACCTTAAGGGATGGACAGCACACACGCATTGATTCCTCTACGTCAAGATGCCTGCCTGTGAGTTTCAGAACAAGTTTCTAAATAATGACGGATTTACTTAGGATAATAAAAGTATGGATATGCTTAAAGGAGCAGTACATTTTTTTATGAAAAATGTATATTGTAGGGATTTCCCTATTGAGTAAAATAAGGGTACTCCCACTGCAGAGAGATTTATATTTCCAGAGTTATTACAGTTTAAACCCATGGTTTTTTTTTTTTACATTAGCAGCGTCCACTAGTGGTCAAATTCTAATTAGATTTCCTGTTAGATTCTAATGGAGAGGAAAGTCAGAAAAGTTAGAGACATATAGTTCTCCATAGAATGTGATAGAAACTGCCTGTCACTTCCTGTCAGTTAGAGCTATCAGGAAGTAAACACAGTAAATTCACTTCCTGTCAGTTAGAACGTCCAGAAAGTAAACACAGTAAATTCACTTCCTGTCAGAACTATAAGGAAGTAAACACAGTAAATTCACTTCCTGTCAGTTAGAACTATCAGGAAGTTAACACAGTAAATTCACTTCCTGTCAGTTAGAACTATCAGGACGTAATCAAAGTAAATTCACTTCCTGTCAGTTAGAACTATCAGGACGTAATCAAAGTAAATTCACTTCCTGTCAGTTAGAACTATCAGGAAGTAAACACAGTAAATTCACTTCCTGTCAGTTAAAATTATCAGGAAGTAAACACAGTAAATTCACTTCCTGTCAGTTAAAATTATCAGGAAGTAAACACAGTAAATTCACTTCCTGATTATTTAAACTGCTATAAATTTGGAATATTACATCTGACAGTGATGGGAGTGGCCTTGTTTTATTCAGCAGGAAAAGCTCTATAAAATATGTGTTTTCATAAAAAAGGTTTACTCTCCATTAACACTATACAAGAAAGGGAGATCCCCTGCACCAATAAGATACCTACCCTCGTTATATTAACCCAGTGAAGGTGCTCACAAGGAAAGCAAACTCAAAAAATGTTAGGGGGGCACTTGGACCTCCCCTGGAAAGAACCTGTGTTAGAGGCACTCAACAACGGTATCTGTTAAAAGCTTAAATCTTTACTGCACATAATTACAAGTAAACAGCAAAAAAAATATGAACTAAAGAAAAAAGGGGAAAAGAAAACATTTAAAATTTATAGTGAGATATGGTTCAGGGTTAGTGACTCACTCTGAGTCTGGGTCAGTTATTATTGGGCGCCATTCATTGCAAAAGACCGGGCCTGTCCATTTAAACATATTGTTGCGGACATTCAATCATATTATTGTTAAGGAATGTGGCAATGTTTTCTTTATTCTGCTCGCGACTCAGTATAGATCACTAGGGAGTAACTCATAGTGGCATGAAATTTTAAGGGTAATCTGTTAGGGTTTAAAGGGACAGTAATGACCCATAAAAATTATTCTTGTTTTATAGAGGTTAAAATAAATGGTGTGGCACAAATCATAGCTCTCAAACCTTTACAATTAAAGGTCCCCCCTCCTCTTTTCCTGACGTCAGCGCTGTGCTGACACCAGGAGATCCCGGCCCGGGGACCAGCCGGCAGCTCTGCAGCAGAGCCGAAATCGCATTATTTAAAAAGATTTACTTCATTGGAAAGGCCTATAAAGTCTGCTTGCAAGCCAGGCAATGAAATAGTTCTTTTAAAGGGATAGTAATACTTTGTTTTAACTTTATTTTATTTTGTAGGCATTAAAAAAACATGAAGAATGATATAAGTCTTATCTCTCAAACCTTTATGATTTGAGAGATATTCACAAGCAAAGTTTCCCCTCCCACCCCTTTTACCTAGTGTAAGCCATCTCTTCTCAGATGTGGAATGCAGTCCATAGACCAGACAGATAACAGCAGGGGACAATCTTCTTCCTATCAGAACAATGAAAGCCCTGCCCCCCTTGACAAGCTTTTCAGGTTTTTCCCTTATCTTAATTGAAGATTGTCCCTCTCTGCAGTCTACCTGGGCACCTCACTTCTGATCTGGCTGAGCAGTGTTACATCAGTAAAAGGGGCGGGAGGGGGATACTTTGTCATTGAATTACTCTTGAACTACAGCTCTGACAGAATTGATATAACACTCTCCAAAGTCCAAATACTATGATGATTAATTAGAGCTGCTTTTATTATGAAACATTACTATCCCTTTAAATAACGAATTTTGGCTCTACTGAAAAGCCTCCTCGAGTCGTACGACTCGAATCTCATGCTGTCAGCTTTACAGCTGACAGCAGGTAAAGGGAAACTTTACAGGCGAATATCTGTCAAACCATAAAGGTTTGAGAGATCGGATTTGTGCCACATAATTTATTTTTTTAACCTCTACAAAACAATAATAATTTTTTACGAGCCATTACAGTTCCTTTAATTTAGAAAGAAGAACCAGTAGCAAGGTTATGAACTTAACGCTATGTTAAAAATTATTTGGGGGCACTTTAATATACATGAAAGTTCCGATTTAACCCTTTGCGTGCCAGAGAGGTATCCAACGCATTGTAACGCAATGCGTGGATACCTCTCTGGCACTCAAAGGGTTAAAATATTTCATCAGCCATTAACAGAACAAGAAGTCAGGGTGGTGGCTGGGTGACTGGAGGCCCTCATGCTGTTGATGAATTACAACATTCCCAGAAATCCGGTGATGAACGTTGTAGTCCAACAGCAGCCAGAACAGTTCTTAGGCTGCCCCCACCCTCGAGCTAGGGAGTTGCTAAAAACATTATTTACCTTCTGCCTCCTAACACCGCACTCTGCGTTAGTGGGTGCGAGATTCCCGTCACTAAGCGCAAGACAATCACGTAACCTTTCCCAAAATATCGCACCTTCTCTTCTTCAACATTCGCATCTCGGATCTCCTTCAGAAGAACCACCACTGCTCGTGGGGGGAATAGAGAGAAAACATGAGAAAACCCAGCTGATCTCCCCTTTTCTCTGCTGCTTTAAAGGGCAAGTAACAACTCTTAATAATAACCATCTCCCATCTTATTCCTTCCTCTAATATTGCTCCTCCCTCGCCCATATTAATCTGCCTTCTCCTATCTTACTCCTCCCTCTTATCTAGCTCCTCCCTTTTCCATCTTGCCCCTCCCTCTCCCACCTTGCTTCACCCTCTCCCACCTTGCTCCACCCTCTCCAAAATCTGCCCTTTTACCCTCCTCTCTCTGCTTCTTTGTAGTGTCTCCCTCCCACCTTGCTCCTGTCCTCCTTGGCACAGTGTCAGCAGTTTCCTATACAAGTTGTATGTTTTCAGGGTGGCTTTGCCTGACTTTTTGTCGAATATGGCTTCCTGAAGAAAAAAGAAACAGAACAATTATATAGCAACATTTGACTGCTGTATGATGGACTCCTACCTAGGTAAGTGCTTCTGTCACACACAGTAATTATATAGATACACCTGACTGCTGTATGATGGACTCCTACCTAGGTAAGTGCTTCTGTTACACACAGTAATTATATAGATACACCTGACTGCTGTGTGATGGACTCCTACCTAGGTAAGTGCTTCTGTTACACACAGTAATTATACAGATACACCTGACTGCTGTATGATGGACTTGTACCTAGGTAAGTGCTTCTGTTACACACAGTAATTATATAGATACACCTGACTGCTGTATGACAGACTCCTACCTAGGTAAGTGCTTCTGTTACACACAGTAATTATATAGATACACCTGACTGCTGTGTGATGGACTCCTACCTAGGTAAGTGCTTCTGTTACACACAGTAATTATATAGATACGCCTGACTGCTGTATGACAGACTCCTACCTAGGTAAGTGCTTCTGTTACACACAGTAATTATATAGATACGCCTGACTGCTGTGTGATGGACTCCTACCTAGGTAAGTGCTTCTGTTACGCACAGTAATTATATAGATACGCCTGACTGCTGTGTGATGGACTCCTACCTAGGTAAGTGCTTCTGTTACACACAGTAATTATACAGATACACCTGACTGCTGTGTGATGGACTCCTACCTAGGTAAGTGCTTCTGTTACACACAGTAATTATATAGCTACACCTGACTGCTGTATGGTGGACTCCTACCTAGGTAAGTGCTTCTGTTACACACAGTAATTATATAGATACACCTGACTGCTGTGTGATGGACTCCTACCTAGGTAAGTGCTTCTGTTACACACAGTAATTATATAGATACACCTGACTGCTGTGTGATGGACTCCTACCTAGGTAAGTGCTTCTGTTACACACAGTAATTATATAGATACACCTGACTGCTGTGTGATGGACTCCTACCTAGGTAAGTGCTTCTGTTACACACACAGTAATTATATAGATACACCTGACTGCTGTGTGATGGACTCCTACCTAGGTAAGTGCTTCTGTTACACGCAGTAATTATACAGATACACCTGACTGCTGTATGATGGACTCCTACCTAGGTAAATGCTTCTGTTACATGCAGTAATTATATAGATACACCTGACTGCTGTGTGATGGACTCCTACCTAGGTAAGTACTTCTGTTACACACAGTAATTATATAGATACACCTGACTGCTGTGTGATGGACTCCTACCTAGGTAAGTGCTTCTGTTACACACAGTAATTATACAGATACACCTGACTGCTGTGTGATGGACTCCTACCTAGGTAAGTGCTTCTGTTACACACAGTAATTATATAGATATACCTGACTGCTGTGTGATGGACTCCTACCTAGGTAAGTGCTTCTGTTACACACAGTAATTATATAGATACACCTGACTGCTGTGTGATGGACTCCTACCTAGGTAAGTGCTTCTGTTACACACAGTAATTATATAGCTACACCTGACTGCTGTATGGTGGACTCCTACCTAGGTAAGTGCTTCTGTTACACATGATGATTATATAAATATACATGACTGCTATACGATGAAAACTAAAAAGTTTAAAACACATACAGAAAAAATCCTTACCTCCCAATCCTCTAGGTTTTGGAGAGCCACAAAGACACAGCCAGCCACATAGAAAAGCTTCCACGCCCAGGTATCTGCCATAGAATAATGGGATTTTACAGACAGTAATCACAGGCCAGAGGGAAGATCTCAGTACACATTAAATATTGACAGCCAATCCCCTGCTCTAATTTATTTCTTATTACATATTATACAGTTAACACCCTTACACTAACAGGATAGATCTTACATGTATCAGTATCAGAAAAAATAACCCTTTGAGTGACTCAAATGGTTAACCCATCCAGCGCTTCTCTATGCCTTGCAGACCTTTCTGGCACGCAAAGAGTTAAACGCATGGCAAGCAGCAATATGGCAGGGACAAGAAGGATTTTGAAGCAGCCATTTTTTGTATCACTGAGCTGGTAATGGTGCCTCCCATGCGTTTCACAGCGGCGTGATCCAGCCCTGACTAGCAACGATATATTTATGTTACTAAAATATTTTATTTATTTCACCTATACAAAAAGCCGATGTGGGTTGGGGGTCATACCTGTACTGTAGAAAGCTGCAGCCAAGCCCACAGATGATATTCCTGGGAGAGAAGAAATACTGATTGTTACTGGAATAGGCAACAGCGGAGACCAATCAGCAGATTCTGGGGCTGATGAACTAGGAAAAGCGGTTCAATTCTGGAGCAAACCAACTACACTATAGGTGACAAATAAACCTTCCCACTGATTTAAATGGGGCTGTTAACCCCCTTAATACTAGCGACATCTCCAATGCATTATGAAGTAATGTGTTAAAAAACCACTAACATTCAGTGGGTTAACCCTCTGAGTGCCAAAGAAGAATCCAGCACATTTGTTTTGGATATGTTTCTGGCACTCAAAGGGTTAAAAAGCAGCACTGAAAGGAACACTAAACCCCTTGTATTATTAACCCTCACTTACCTTAACCTGAAAGAAAATCTTAATTGTCACCAGGAATCAATTCTGTGTGGATTAGTTCCCCATAATTAACACATAATTAGTACTGGATACCATATCCATAAAGGGGGATATTTTTTTTGCGGGCCATAACCCTTTGAGTGCCAGAGGGGTAACTCCCTCTGGCACTCAAAGGGTTAAGAACACCAAACTCCTCCCACTAAAGTTCTCTTAAGAGTTCTTCAGTAAGAGGAGTCTGGAGTCCTTCACAAATAATCATGGCTGCCTCAATGGACCTATAATGGCATTAGAATTTTATTCCCAGTTTAACTCCTTAACGACCCGATGGTCCTGGCACGTCATGGGTTGTTTTGCGTTAAGGACTCATGACGTGCCAGGACCATCATGGAATTCCGGGCTTGCCATTCGGGGAGCCTGGAACCAGATACAAAAAAAAAAAAAAGGGCCGAGGTCCTTATTATTACTATGCCCCATATTGTAGATATTTGTAAAATAATTTAATAGCCCCAGGTTCTTCTCTCAAACCTTTATGGTTTGAAAGATAACCAAAGGCAAAGTTCCCCCTTCCCTGAAGTTAGCGTTGTGCTGACTGCAGGGATATCGGTCTGACTTTCATCATGCGGCTCTGCAGCAGAGCCGCTATTGCGTTAGTGACAAATAATTATTTCACTGAAACGGTTTTCTACGTGTGCTTGGTTTGTGATTGGTTTGCAAGCACACGTAGAAGACAGTTTCAGTGAAATAATTATTTGTCAATAACGCAATAGCGGCTCTGCTGCAGAGCCGCATGATGAAAGTCAGACCGATATCCCTGCAGTCAGTACAACGCTGACTTCAGTATTTGGACTTTGCAGAGTGTTATTTCAGTTCAGTCAGAGTTGTAGTTGAAGAGTAATTCAATGACAAAGTATCCCCCTCCCGTCCCTTTTACTGATGTAACACTGCTCAGCCAGATCAGAAGGGAGGTGCCCAGGTAGACTGCAGAGAGGGACAATCTTCAATTAAGATAAGGGAAAAACCTGAAAAACTTGTCAAGGGGGGGCAGGGCTTTCATTGTTCTCATAGGAAGAAGATTGTCCCCTCCTGTTATCTGTCTGGTCTATGGACTGGATTCCACATCTGAGAAGAGATGGCTTACACTAGGTAAAAGGGGCGGGAGGGGGAACTTTGCTTGTGAATATCTCACAAACCATAAAGGTTTGAGAGATAAGACTTATATTGTTCTTCATGTTTTTTTAACGCCTACAAAATAAAATAAAGTTAAAACAAAGTATTACAGGAGATAGTTCCCCTTTAAAGGGGAACTTTCACCCCGCAATAACTAAATCTCCCCTTGCTGCTCACCTCGCGACTAGCTGCTTAGTAGCGCTAGTCGCCAGAAACCTTACCCGGTTCTTCAAATATATGCGTTTTAAAGGAGCAGGAAGCAAGGACGTCTCTTCACAGTGACGTCCGTGCGCCTGCGCTGTCAGTCCCTTGTGCACCGTACGGTGCACAATGGACTGACAAGGGACTGACAGCGCAGGCGCACGGACGTCACTGTGAAGAGACGTCCGTGCTTCCTGCTTCTTTAAAACGCCGAAATCTTGAGAACGGGGTAAGATTTCTGGCGACTAGCGCTACTAAGCAGCTAGTCGCCAGGTGAGCAGCAAGGGGAGTTTTAGTTATTGCGGGGTGAAAGTTCCCCTTTAAGGTGCCAGGGATGGACAATTCCTACAGTGGGACTACTGTGCTGGGCAGTTGTTTTTTGTGTGATCTCTGGGGGGTGTAAGGGCATCGTGGTTAACTCACCAACAAGAAGGGACCAGGAACGGATACTGGGATTCCTCTTGAGATGTAAGAGGGTTCCGCTGTGGCTTTCTACCTGCATGTACATGGTTGAGCCAGTCCTGTTGGAGATAGGGAGAGGTGATGGTGGCTGCCGAGAGGCAAAGAAATAGAGAAAATGATAAAGGAAACAGAGTGAGAATGGGAGAGAAGACAGAGACATTTGCACAAACAAAGCACAGCAGTTCTGAGGCAAACCTACTACACCATAAGGACACATACACATTGTCAGTTATTTAAATGGAGCTTTTAACTCCTCGAATGCAAGTGAGATAACCAACACTACCCTAAAAACCTGCAGGCAGGATGACACGTGCGGTATTTAGTGGAAGTTTAAAGGGGAAGTAGAAAGAAAAGGGGAACTGTGAGTGTGCAACAGGACGGGACTAACAGACAGAACAAGAACTCTTCAGAGGGAAATCTTTTCAAAAATATGATTATCTGACTCAGGGCTCAAAATTTCCACTCTCCACTAGCCAATGGCAAGTAAAAATTTAGCCCTGGCGAGTAGAAATTCAGCCCTGGTGGGTATGTTATGACTTGCAGCGGCGAGTAACTTTTCAGGTCTGACTAGTAGTAAAGGACTTAAAATTATAAGCCCTGATCTGACTTTCATATTATCCCCACATAAAGAAATAAATTGGCACTCTAGACCTTCATGGGATCCCTCTACAAAAAATGATTAATCATAAATCAGTTAACTCAGGCTGACAAGAGCCATCAGCACTACATGACCCAAGAATATTCCAAACATGAACAGTTTGACCCAGTAGAAATAATGGTTTGTCCTTACAGACTTTCATAGGACGAGATCCCCCACAGAATGTCTTGGCCAGTACACTTTCATGAGATCTCCTGTACAAATGTGGTTTGTTCTAAATACTTTCATGAGTTCCCCCAGTAAGAAATAGTTGGTTCACCACAGACTTTCATGGTACCCCCCCTTACAGAATCAGCTTCCCCATAGAATTTCATGAAATCCTCTTTATAAGAAATAGCGTGTGCCCACACACTGTCAAGGGGCCCTTCTACAAAAAAACAATCTGTCCCAATATATTCTTATGGGACCACCTGTACAAGAAAATAAATTAACTCCTTGTGTGCCAGAGGGGTACGCAACACATTGCTTTGCAACGCGTTGCATATCCCTCTGGCACTCAAAGGGTTAAACACACACAGACACACACACACACACACACACACATATATATATATATATATATATATATATATATATATATATATATATATATATATATATATATACACACACAGATAATTCAATAAGAAAAAGTGTGTCCCTTCGAATTGTATAGAATCCCCACTTTATGAAAGATTTGTCGCATAGTAATCATTTTTATTCCCAAAAGTCAGTCTTCAAGTGCACGTCGACAGGCTGTATTTTAAGTGTTTAACGACCAGAGGGGTGTGCAACTCATTATGCAGCAATGTGTTGAACTTCCCAATGATCCTTAAAGGATTTTTCACAGGTAGATCAGGTATGATGAAAGACCTACTAGTGTTTATTCAGGAAAATCCTTAACGCTTTAAGCACAGAAGGCTTTGCAACACATTGTTTTGCATTAAAGGAAAAAATAAACATCTCCTAATAAAAATTCCATTGCTATAGCAAGAAAAGCCTAATGGCCCCTATGGAATTTGCTTTTATTCAAGAGATAACATCTTCCATTGTTCTGGATTTCATGACAGCTGATGGAGAGATCACAGGAACACACGCTGTTCATTGCACATGGTTATCTTAACTCTTCAAGGACCAGAGGGGTGTAATGTGCATACTATGTCTGTTAAAGGGTTAAGTTGGCTCATGCCCTCTGCCTGCTTTAGTGGTGGTTGTGGGGGGAAGGGGTCTGCCAGTTACTGTCATGTCTGTCCCCATTAACCTAATATCCAAGACTAATTGAAGATGTTACCTCTTGAACAAGTGGAATAATATGTAGTGAACATTAGGATTTTCAGGCCACAGTAAGAGGTATGTATTTATAAGTGGGTGTGGGTGATCATTACACACCTCCCAGCATTTAAAATGACCAAACTCAGACAGACACTTTTTTAAGTGCGTGTTGATGGGGGGGGGGGCGCAAGGTGTTACCAAGAGTTTTTAGGTTATTTCATGACCTAGTGACACCTCTTTGTGTAAGTTAATAAATGATTTAGCACAAGACCAAAGTATTATATTTATGCAGACTGATTTATAAACATACATACTGAACAGTCATTAATGTGAGTTTTATTGCTGTGGAGCAATGTGATACACTTACATACACACCCCACAGTCTGATCTCTTAAACACAGGAACACCAGGGTGATACACTTATATACACACCACACAGTCTGATCTCCTAAACACAGGGACCCCAGGGTGATACACTTATATACACACCACACAGTCTGATCTCCTAAACACAGGGACACCAGGGTGATACGCTTATATACAAACCACACGGTCTGATCTCCTAAACACAGGGACACCAGGGTGGTACACTTATATACACACCACACAGTCTGATCTCCTAAACACACGGACACCAGGGTGATACACTTATATACACACCATACAGTCTGGTCTCCTAAACACAGGGACACCAGGGTGATACACTTCTATACACACCACACAGTCTGATCTCCTAAACACAGGGACACCAGGGTGATACACTTATATACACCACACAGTCTGATCTCCTAAACACAGGGACACCAGGGTGATACACTTCTATACACACCACACGATCTGATCTCCTAAACACAGGGACACCAGGGTGATACACTTCTATACACACCACACAGTCTGATCTCCTAAACACAGGGACACCAGAGTGATACGCTTATATACACACCACACAGTCTGATCTCCTAAACACAGGGACATCAGGGTGATACACTTATATACACACCACACAGTCTGATCTCCTAAACACAGGGACACCAGGGTGATCCACTTCTATACACACCACACAGTCTGATCTCCTAAACACAGGGACACCAGGGTGATACACTTCTATACACACCACACAGTCTGATCTCCTAAACACAGGGACACCAGGGTGATACACTTCTATACACACCACACAGTCTGATCTCCTAAACACAGGGACACCAGAGTGATACGCTTATATACACACCACACAGTCTGATCTCCTAAACACAGGGACATCAGGGTGATACACTTATATACACACCACACAGTCTGATCTCCTAAACACAGGGACACCAGGGTGATCCACTTCTATACACACCACACAGTCTGATCTCCTAAACACAGGGACACCAGGGTGGAAAAGAGAGGTGGGGGGGGGGATTAAGTCTCAAAGAGAGACTGTCATAACTAAAGAGGGACACTTGGGAGGTAGGGAGCCGTAATATCTCCTAAACAGGGGCACCTGGGAGGTATCGTCCCCTAATATCTCCTAAAGAGGAACACTTGGGAGGTATGGAGCCGTAATATCTCCTAAACAGGGATACCTGGGAGATTTGAAATCTAGAGGGAACATTAGGATTTTCTGATCACAGTAAGAGGTAGGTGTGTGTGTGTGTGTGTGTGTGGGGGGGGGGGTTATAATTATAAAGTCTTTAAAACCTAGCCTGTTTGCCTGACTGAGGACTGGAGTTGACATACATTGCCATAGACCACGGGTAGTCAACTGTTGGACCTCCAGCTGTTAAGCACTACAACTCCCATCAACCATCATCCCTGTAATCCCCAACAAGTGGAGGACCATCAGTTGTCTCCTCTTGTTATAGACTCAACAGATCCCACCCCCCACTCTTGTTATAGACTCAACAGATCCCACCCCCCACTCAAGGGCTGTGTCACATTCCCAGTGACAACTGTATAACAATAGATACTCACAGGTGGAAAGACGCACCTACCTGTCTAGGTATTTCCAGCTCTTCTCTCTGACTCGCCTCTTGCATGGGAGGAGCCGTACTTCCTGACCACAGAGACAGGGCCGCAGGGCATCATGGGATACTGGAGGACCGTAGCCAGCCAACAACAATAATGCACTTCCCAGACTGAGCACTAGATGGCGCCGCTCGTATTACAACGTCAGTTCTGAGCTGTGCACAGGTACACGTTTCATGGAGGAATTTAGTTTAACCCATTGAGTGCTGGAGGGTTATGCACGGCCTTGCAGAGAAATACGTTGCACGCCCCTCTGGCACCCAAATGGTTTTAAAGGTATAGTAACTCTTTATTTCTAATTTTACACATTATGCAAACGCATTCTGTTTAACCCTTTGAGTGCCATAGAGGTATGCAAGCAATGCGTTGCCTACCCCTCTGGCACTCAAATGGTTCAAGTCAAATTGCCTATAATTTTTTTATATCTTTCATCTTCACTTACCTTTTTTTTTCACTTTAACCCTTTGAGTGCCAGAAGGGTACACAACGCATTGCTGAGCATTTTAGGGTCAGTGGGGAACACAACACATTGCTGAGTATTTGAGGGTCAGTGGGGAATGCAACACATTGATAAGCAATGCATTGTGTATCTCCCTGGCACTCAAAGGGTTAGTGATCATGTCACTGAGCTCCCTGGATCTCTGTGTTTCTAGGGAGTTTTATGTCAGGAGCTGTGAAAGCAGTAATAGTGATACACTGTAACACAATCCCTGCAGCACTGAGTGCTCTGTATACTGGAGGCATATTTTCAGCTGCAGGGACAGTGCAACACTGGATCACTTTTCAGAGAGCTGCCTGTCAGAGACCTAAAACTGCAAGGAAAAAAGTGACTATGGGAAATGCAAGTCATTGGTATTTACTTACTATGCACTTATAGAATATGTACATACCCGGGCACTTTTAAGATGAGGTAACCCTGACATGTTTTAACCCTTAAAACTTTTCATAATGTAGATTTTATGCAATAACCTGGAGGTGCTCCACTTGGTCTGCACAGAACCTTTAACATGTTACAAGTTAGAGTTCTCATTGTCTAAACACAAAGACAAGCAGGACATCTCCACCTACCTCGCCTGGTACAAATGGCAATAATTTAGAGAGTAAAGAAACATTTCATTGGTTAAAATCATATAAGTAACTGAGAATTCTCTCACCCTGACAATTTAGCCCTTCACCCTTAGACCATGAGATTTGGGTAAAAACCCTGATAGTTCCCAGGTATGAATCTCTGGGTTACAGCAAATCCTGACATTGAACCTAGAGTCTATTCTTGGGAGAGGTAAGTGTTAAAGGGGAACGATTACCCCAAATAAAGTCTTCCCCCAACAATTAGCCATCTAGTGATAAGCTTAACAATAGTACTGGTATCCAGCATAATTACTGCGTTACCAGAAGGTACCCGTCTTGCACGGGGCGCCAAATTGAACAGGAAACTAATTTGCTGTATTAATATTCAGGTCCTACTTCTTTAATAGAAGTACTGTATTTGATTCACTTTTATTATATGTGTACATATGTTACTTTTGTTTTTACTTTAATAAATATATATATATATATATATATATATATATATATATATATATATATATATATATATACACATTTTAGTATCAGGTATAGATTTTTTGGTTCATCTTATTTAGCTTACTCTCCTATACTCCTATTAGGGATTCCTCCTGTTTGAACCAGCGCAACCCTGCATTGTGTGTTTTTCATTAGAGTCCCACATTAACTCCATAGGGACCAATAATGCGCCAGGACCGTCACGGCTGTCCTGCACTTAACCCCTTATCATCCAGTGACGTGCCAGAACTGCTGGTCCTTAAGGATTTAAGGACATCTGATGTTCCTGGCACCTCATGGAATTCACGGTTCCCCGCTTGGCTGCACGCCATTTGCGGAGTCCTGAATCCAATGAAAAAAAAAATGCCCCATGGTCTTTTGGCCAGTCCTTAAAGGGATCATAATGTTTCATAATAAAAGCAGCTCTAATGAATCTTCATAGTATTTGGACTTTGGAGAGTGTTATTTCAATTCTGTCAGAGTTGTAGTCCAAGAGTAATTGAATGAGAAAGTATCCACCTCCCACCTCTTTTACTGATGTAACACTGCTCAGCTTAGAGCAGCAGAGAGGTGCCCAGGTCGACTGCAGAGAGGGACAATCTTTAATTAATATAAGGGAAAAAGCTGAACAACCTGTCAAGGAGACCAGGGATTTCATTGTTCTCACAGTAAGAATTTTTAACCCTTGATGTGAGCTGTCTGGTCTATGAACTGGATTCCACATCTGAGGAGTGGGGGCTTACAGTAGGTAAAAGGGGTGGGAGGGGAAACTTTATCATTCAATTACTCTTGAACTACAACTCTCACAGTAATGAAATAACACTCTCTATGGCTCAAATACTATGAAGGTTAATTGGGGCTGCTGTTTTTGTGAAACATTACTATCACTTTAAGGGGTTAAGAGAGGGTTGCCACCTTTTTTAAAAAAAAAAAATACCGGCCATGGCATTCCCTCCATAGACTTAACATTGGACAGGAGCCAATTTTTTACCGGCCTGCCGGTAAAATACCGGCTGGGTGGCAACCCTAGGTTAAGACATCTATCTGCTCATATTACATATAAATAAAAGTAAACACGCATTAACATATATTTCTCTCTTTTTCAATAAATATGTTTGGAACCAATAAAAATAATATAACCAGCAACAGGATGACTAGTATATATTTTTTCTCAGTAAATGACAACTCTATCTTTTTTAGTGTACTGTAACTTTAAACCAGTTACTGTCTTTTTAAAACATGCCTGCAGGAAGCCCCTGGTCACATGATCTGTTGTGTAAGCTGGAAAGGGAGGAAGTTAAAGGTACTTAGAGTTTTGCATGGAAACCTTCCTACTCCTCTTCCTGATTGGCTGGGAGCTCTGTCCATCAGTGGAAGGGGTGGATCCTGTAACAAAGGCCAGGGTGACAGGCGTGTGACCCTGCTGCGGCTGTCCATTGGGTCTGGTGCCTTGTGTATCAGACTTCCAAAAATCCACCTCCCCTGGGAGATTATAAGGACCATTACAGGCTCAAGGCAGAGATGAAGTGTGAAAATTGCACCAAGACGGTATATGTACATCATTTTTTTTTTTCTGGGACATTTAAATGGCTGAGAGTCGTTTAACCCTTTGAGTGCTAGAAAGGTAATGTGTTGGATATGCCTCTAGCACTCAAGGGGTTAAACCATTCATAGGTAGAAGTCCCTTCTGCTAGACAAACAGGTTAATCACATAATTGCATTTTTAATGGTCTCTTTTATTTAATTATTTTAAGTGAATCTGAATATTCTTAACCCTTCGATGGCCAACGTGGTATGCAACGCATTGCTTCGCAAAGTAGTGCACACTTCTCTGCTCCTCAAATGGTTTATTTTATTTTTTTTTAAAATTATTTTCTTAAAAAAATAAATGATCTATTGCTTTTTTTTTATATGTTGTTTACCAGAAGAGTCGATTATTTCTTTGTTACAGTTAATTATAGACATTTGTGAAAAGCGTAAATTTTTATTTTTTTATTTATTTTTTTTAACAAATGATACTGAAAACATGTCTACTTTCCACAAAACCATTTATTTTTTTGTAGTTTTAATTTTTAAAACCTTATAGACATAACAAATATTTAAATTTCAGAGAAAATTTTATTCTTATACCATCCACACATGTTTATTTGTGTGTGTGTGTATAAGTGTGTATATATGTGTGGGTATTTGAATATGTCATTAAAATTTATTGTTAATATTATTTATTTTTATTTTGCCCCCAAAAATATGAATTGTGTTTTGAAATGTATCGTTTTATCATAAAGAGATGTAATAATGCATATCTCCCAACATTTCAAATGGCAAAAGAGGGACACTTTTGTTTTAGAGGTTGTTACTGGGGGAGTAGCTGGTGGCAGGGGCATTACTGAGAATGTTAAGGTTATTTCCTAACCTACTGACACTTCTTTGTGTAATTGAAAAAATGATTTAAAGCAGGACCAAAGTATTTTACTTACACATAATAATTTGTAAACACATACACTGTAGTTTACACAAACATTAATTTCAATTGTATTGCTATGGAGCAATGTGATGCAGTTATTTACACAGCACACAGTCTGATCTCCTAAAAAAGAGGGACACCAGGGCGATATACTTATATACACGATATACTTATATACACACCACACAGTCTGATCTCCTACACACAGGGACACCAGGGTGATACACTTCTATACACACCACACAGTCTGATCTCCTAAACACAGGGACACCAGGGTGATACACTTATATACACACCACACAGTCTGATCTCCTAAACACAGGGACACCAGGGTGATACACTTCTATACACACCACACAGTCTGATCTCCTAAACACAGGGACACCAGGGTGATACACTTCTATACACACCACACAGTCTGATCTCCTAAACACAGGGACACCAGTGTAATACACTTATATACACACCACACAGTCTGATCTCCTAAACACAGGGACACCAGGGTGATACACTTATACACACACCACACAGTCTGATCTCCTAAACACAGGGACACCAGGGTGATACACTTCTATACACACCACACAGTCTGATCTCCTAAACACAGGGACACCAGGGTGGGAAAGAGGGACAGAGGGATTTGGATCTCAAAGAGGGACACTTGGGAAGCGTGAATTATGTATTAGAATCATATATAGCATATCTAATATAGGGTTGGGCTTTCCAACTGCTAAGTAAGATCATGAGCGATATCTACATTAGCCATATCAGACCTAACCTTTAACTGGGGACACATCTGAAAAATACCTTCTGCAGGGCTGACTTGTGTTCCTTCTTCATGTGAAACCCATCTTGTTTGGGTGCATTTCATTGTCAAGGTCGGACTTGTTTTTCAGGCTGGAAAAAAACACAGCCAATACATCATATTTTGACATATTTTTCAAGGTTTCAATGAAGGCAGCAGGGGTTAGGGGCAGAAATGTTTTCCGAGGGCGCGATAACATTTCAAATGTGTTCTGGTTTCACAATATTTACCGGAGTATCCGCTGAGCAATCATACTTACCAAAAGCCCTGGATATTGTGTCTATCCCTCAACCTCATATTCAGTGTTTTATTGAATGAAAGGATTAACCCTCTGAGTGCTGTTTTATTCAGTTAGATGTTAGATAGTTGCCTAGTGCATTGTCACACCTCACAAGTGTCCAGTCCCTCTTAGAGACCAAATCCTTCTGTTCCTCTTTCCCACCCTGGTGTCCCTGTGTTTAGGAGATCAGACTGTGTGGTGTGTATATAAACGTATCATCCTGGTGTCCCTGTGTTTAGGAGATCAGACTGTGTGGTGTGTATAGAAGTGTATCACCCTGGTGTCCCTGTGTTTAGGAGATCAGACTGTGTGGTGTGTATAGAAGTGTATCACCCTGGTGTCCCTGTGTTTAGGAGATTACACTGTGTGGTGTGTATAGAAGTGTATCACCCTGGTGTCCCTGTGTTTAGGAGATCAGACTGTGTGGTACGTATAGAAGTGTATCACCCTGGTGTCCCTGTGTTTAGGAGATCAGACTGTGTGGTGTGTATAGAAGTGTGTCACATTGCTCCACAGCAATAAAACTCGCATTAATGTTTAAACTTCAAGCCGAATTTACATGCATATTAATGTGCCCCCAAATCAATTTGGTGGATCTTCGGTGCTTCATAACTTTTGATCTGCAAAGAAGTAAGTGCTTAGACATAGCACAATCTGTTCCTTTTAATATCTAGAAGACTCAATAACTAATTTTACATAGACATTACTATCACTTTAAGAGAACAACGCTTGAACACATAATTCTTAGTTCATATGTCTTAGAGCGGCATCTCTCTCTCTCCACACATTGCCAGAAAGATTTCACCTCCATATCGAACCTTTGTTCATCTTTCTCCCCACTAAACAGATCACTGACAGAACTGTATCGAGTTCCACATTTTTTTTGTTTTTTGCTAGTATTTATTTTACAGACACCAATTTTATATAATAACCTTTTACAAAACATCTGAAACTCACACATCGAATCAATATATTTAATATACACTTTATACATCCACATGATGAGGTCTATAAAACAATGAGTGTTGAGCAGGAGTAAAACTTCATTAACCTCTTGTAATTGTATATGTTTACAGTGAGGTTAAAAAGTCGGCTAATGTAAGCTGTTTATTTCAACATCTCCAGAGCAACATAATGTTAAATTGGGACTGTCATGTAGTAACAAATAGGTGATTTCTTTTTATAAAAACATCCAAAATCACCATATTTTGTGTTAGTCATTTTTAATTTCAAAGAAAAGTTTCTGAGATATTTAGGTTTATTTATTTGACAGTTTATTCAGTTGCACCAATACTTCCTGGTAGGAAGTGACAGTTGGTAATGCAGAGCTATGTGGACAAATAAAAAAATAAAGCTAAATATCTTAGGCATTTTTATTTAGAACAATAATGTATAACATATCTCTAGTTTTGCTTTGAAAGCTGTTTCAAAATCAACTGGTTGTTACAAAGTGGCAGTTCCACTTTAACCCTTTGAGTACAACAGAGGTATCAAGTTGGATACCTCTCTGGCACTAACAGGGTTAAACCTTACCCACCCTTTCAGTTTTAGGTGAGATTTGACTTTAGGCAGCTATGAATACACTTCATAACCCTTCTGAGTGCCACAGGGGTGTCCCTGTGGCACTCTAATGGTTAAGAAGACTTTAGTGGGAGGTTTCGGATGCTGAATTCAGGCAAAAATGAATCCTGTGAACCCCTGAGGACTGATGTTTTCTATGAAGACTGACAAAAATGGACTTTTAAATAAAGATTTATAGAAATTTTTAAACACAATATGTTTAGTTTTGTTATTCTGATTATAAAACCTAAACTGTATATTTATGTATTGTACCCTTCATTATGCCCTTGATAAAGTACATTAAATATGTTAGGGGTGCCCCAAATGTTCTAGATTATGTGTTGGGGTGCCCTGAACAAAAAAAGTTTAAGAACCACTGCCCAAGACTAAAGAGCCGATTCATAGCGGCCATTAGGATTTTCTGTGCAGATTAAGGCAAGAGGGTACTTTATTATTAGGTGGGGAAGTGATGCTTTAACCCCTTAAGGACTCTTGACGTATTATGAACGCCATGGATAAACTTGCCTTAAGGACCCATGACTGTCATAGCTTGACTTAAAATTCAGGGGTCCCAATGCAGCTACACGCCGCTCGGGGGGCCCTGAATGCATTTAGCAAAAAAACAAAACAGCGTTTTCCTTAACTGCCAGCTGCATGGCCGGTCATTAAAGTGGATCTATCATCACCTGACAAGTTTTAACAATATGTAGAAGAGTTAGCGAATAATAATAAAATGTTATAATTTCTTTAAAAAAAAACCTTATTTGCGAGAAAATTACATTTTAAAGTGTGTCCAGCAGCCTACTTCCGGCTAAACTACTCTTGCCACTCTGCCTCTGCTCCCGTCACTTCCCCCAGCATCCTCCGTTGACGGAGGCGTTCTGTTAGTAAGCAGGAACGATCACATTGGCTAGATATCGATCTCTGCCAATGATATCGCTCCAGCTTACTAACAGAACGCCTCCGTCAGCTGAGGATGCTGGGGGAAGTGACGGGAGCAGAGGCAGAGCGGTAAACTGTGGCAAGAGTGGTTTAGCCGGAAGTAGGCTGCTGGGCATACCTTAAAATGTAATTTTCTTGCAAATAAAAAAAAAAGTTTTATTATTATTCGCTAGCTCTTCTACATATTGATAAAAATTTGTCAAGTGTTGATAGATCCACTTTAAGGGGTTACATACCTCTTTGTGAAAATGAGATTGACCTATTGAGTGCCAGAGTGTGTATGCAATGCACTAGACACCTCCTTAGCATTCAAAGGGTTAAGTGATATATGAGAAAGGAGGTAGACTTCCTGCCTGTGTAAGCAAACCAATTAACCCATACCACACAAAAAGGATCAATAAATCATTGTTTTTTATAGATCACTGCACTTTCTGGAGGTGAAGGGTTAATATTAATGTCCAGCTATGCAGAATTTGTATTCTGCTAACCCCGTAGATGCTAGAGGCAAGTCTTCTATCACTGGTTCCCAATCCTGTCCTCAAGGACCCTAAGTCTGGTTTCATGTGGCGACTTGGAAGCTGAATTTTGGGATATCAGTGCAATTGTAGAAATGCTGCGTGAACCCACTCTAACAGGACAGGTTTTTAGGGTTTCCCTGCTTGTGCACAGGTGAGTTAATCAGCGGATCGGACATTTGTTGAACTCCCCTGTATACAAGCAGGAAAATCCTAAACACAGGGCCTCTTAGTGGGTCTCCGAGAATAGGGTTTGGGCCTCATGATCTACACCAGGCCTGTCCAAGTTCGATCCTCATGGCCCACCCACAGGACCGGATTTAAGAAATTCCCTGATTGAGTACAGGTGTGTTCTGTCTGGAATCCAAATGGTGAAGAGAGAACATACTTAACCCGTTAAGGGCCAGCGGTTCTGGGGTGTGTGGTCCTTTAAGGACCACAAAGGGAAGTTTGACGTGCTGGCACGCCAAATGGGGGACTGATAGTGACTTCTCCAGTCTTGAAAGAGTCAATTTCAGTACCCGCTACTACTAGGGTTGCCACCCAGCCGGTATTTTACCGGCAGGTCGGTAAAAATTGGCTTCTGTCCAATGTTAAGTCTATGGAGGGAATGCCATGGCCGGTATTTTTTTTTTAAGAAAAGGTTGCAACCCTAACTACTACTCACAGCATTCCCGCAGGAGCACTGTGAGTAAAAAATGTGACCCGTCAGGACCTTCAGCCCAAATAAAGTCCCCCCAATAAACAGCCATATATCAATAAGCTTACCCATAGTCAACTTACATTATACAGCATTGCTGTTGCTACACCATCCTATGGACAACTCTGGTCCCGGGACCATAAATCTCCATAGGTTGGTGTAGCAGCAGCGCCACTGTACAATTTCAGGCCACTGTGATATTACACCTAAAAAATTCAACTTTGAAAATTAATAACTTTTGAATGAAACACCTTTCAGCAGTGGGAGTACTCTTGTTTTACTCAGGGGGATAAACCTTACAACATATTTTTTTTTACATTTTAAGTATTACTATCCCTTTAAAACTCTGACATTCTCTCTCCGTTCTCCGTGTGGATCTCAGATGACCTGCAGGGCTGGGTCACATCAGAGCTTCACTGGAAGAGGAAGTGACCATATCCGTTCTCTCTATTGAAGCCCCCATGTACATGTATCCACTGACAATGGGCTTTAATGCAGAAGAATGACTTCTCCCAGAAGCCCTGCAGATCATTGAGATCTGCAGGGCGATCAAGAGCTTTTTTTTAAGCTATGGGAACTCTATTCCCTTCTGAATCCCCTTCTTGTGACCCTTTATTGCCTCTATAAGATAAATGGGAGTTATTATTAGGACATACTAGTGTTCTTTTAAGTTATGGAAGCTCTTACACAGGGCTCAAAGAATTGCAATTTGCTCCTTCAAAAAAGTGCAAGTTGTATTTTAGAATTGGTGTACATTTAAAGGGATAGTAATGTTTCACACAAAAAAGCAGCTCCGGTTAATCTTCATAGTATTTGGGCCATGGAGAGTGTAATTTCAATACTGTCAGAGTTGTAGTTCAAGAGTAACTGAATGATAAAGTATCCCCCTCCCGCCCCTTTTACTGATGTAACACTGCTCACCTCAGATGTGGAATCTGGTTGCTTGACCGGACAGGTAATATCAAGGGACAATCTTCTTCCTATGACGGGTTTTTCAGGTTTTTCCTTATGATCGCTGAAGATTGTCCCTCTCTGTGATCCATCCGGACAGTCTTGCTGCTCTGAGGTGAACAGTGTTACATCAGTAAAAGGGGCTGGAGGGAGGATACTTTATCATTCAATTACTCTTGAACTACAACTCTGACAGTATTGAAATAACACTCTCCATGGCCCAAATACTATGAAGATTAATCAGAACTGATTTTTTTTGTGAACCATTACTATCCCTTTAACACCTTGAATACTAAGGATGTCTCCAATGCATTGTATAGCAGTGTGTTGTTGGAGACACCTAACACCCAAGGGGTTACGTAACATTCACTTCTTGCCAGCCAGTGCGTTGAAAGGTGCCCATGTTTTTGGTACTTGTATTTACTACACATGCTGTTCTGTGGCTGAGTGCTTTCTGCTATCTGTCCTCAGGAATGTAGCAAGAAAAAGAAGAGCGAAGGTAGCACCGAGGTGACGGACACGCTGACTCAAGCAGATGGAGAGGAGGTGAGGCTGACCCTGTTTTATCTCGGCGCCTGCATGTGTCCTTGTGAAAGGCTCAGTTCTTGTGTAACACACCCAGGCCCGGCCTTATCTCTGCCTGTCACCTCTCCCCACGCCCGTCTGCTCCTCACAGCCCTGAAAATTAAAAAGAAAATATAAAAGGATTCTGTACCTCTAGAAAATGTCACTAACGCCTCTTCATTCACTTGCATTAACCCTTTGAGTGCCAGAGGGTGCACAACGCATTGCAAAAGGTTAAGGTTTTGGTTTTTCGGTACAGTTCCCTTCATCCCTAGCCAATGTCTGACTCTGAATACTAGCCCTGAACAGCTGGCATGCAAAGGGTTAAGGTGTTGGTTGTTCGGTACAGTTCCCTTCGTCCCTAGCCAATGTCTGACTGGGAATACCAGCCCTGAACAGCTGGCATGCAAAGGGTTAAGGTTTTGGTTGTTCGGTACAGTTCCCTTCGTCCCTAGCCAATGTCTGACTGGGAATAGTAGTCCTGAACAGCTGGCATGCAAAGGGTTAAGGTTTTGGTTGTTCGTACAGTTCCCTTCGTCCCTAGCCAATGTCTGACTGTGAATATTAGCCCTGAACAGCTGGCATGCAAAGGGTTAAGGTTTTGGTTGTTCGGTACAGTTCCCTTCGTCCCTAGCCAATGTCTGACTGGGAATACTAGTCCTGAACAGCTGGCATGCAAAGGGTTAATGTTTTGGTTGTTCGGTACAGTTCCCTTCGTCCCTAACCAATGTCTGACTGTGAATACGAGTCCTGAACAGCTGGCATGCAAAGGGTTAATGTTTTGGTTGTTCGGTACAGTTCCCTTCGTCCCTAGCCAATGTCTGACTGGGAATACTAGTCCTGAACAGCTGGCATGCAAAGGGTTAAGGTTTTGGTTGTTCGGTACAGTTCCCTTCGTCCCTAGCCAATGTCTGACTGGGAATACTAGTCCTGAACAGCTGGCATGCAAAGGGTTAAGGCGTTGGTAGGCAACCTGAGGCCCTCCAGTTGCTCAGACAACCAACGTCTCACTGGGAACAGTAGCCTTAAATAGCCGGAGATCCTCAATTAATCCAGTCCTGATTTAACCCTTTGAGTGTCAGAGTAATATGTAGTGCATTGGAAAGCAATTCATTGCACACCCCTCTGGAACTCAAAGGGTTAAGGGGGTGTAAATAAATTTTGAGTAATTTAAAAAACGTTTACATATTTTCTCTTCCGCTTCCAGAAGAGTGAGTTTCACCGGCTCGCGGACGCTAAGATTTTTCTCAGTGACTGCCTGGCGTGCGGGAACTGCGTGACTTCAGAGGAGGGGGCCCGAATCTTCGCACAGAACCAAAAGGAGCTTTTCAAAGTCTTGAACCTTAATAAGGTAACGGGGACAATCTGTACACTCACAAGGGCCTCTGCTCTTGTACTCTGTCTTAAAGGATCAATAAAGTTTGATTACAAAGAATGAGTGTAATGTAGAACTTTTCCTGCTGGGTAAAATAAAGGAACTGCCATTATTGGGAGATGAGTCTTTCAAAAGTTATTACACTTCAAACTGTAATGAAGTGGTGAAGCTGTTGCTATAACATTCTGTGGATAGCTGTAGTCAGTGACTTTCTTCTCCCATAGAATGCAACTGAATAACAGAACATCAAGTATTCTGTAGTCAGTGACTCACTTCTCCCATAGAATGAAATTGAATAGCTGTCTAGACACTACATAAATTGTAGTCAGTATTAGTAACTCACTTCTCCTATAGAATAAGTGAACCCTGGTGAACTGTAGTTAGTGACTTGCCTCTCCCAGAATGGAATAAAATAAATATATGGACCCAAGTAATCATGGTCAGTAACAGTATAATATACAGTTATTTTTTTTCATAATGTTTACTACACCTTTTAAGTGGACCTTTCACTACTTGAAAATAATTTTATTTTATTTTATATTGTAGCCCTTAAAAAACATTAAAAATTACATAAGTCTTATCTCCCAAACCTTTATGGTTTGGGAGATATTCACAAGTAAAGTTAAGTAAATTTCCCTTTTCCTGGCTATTTCAGCCAAGTCTGCCATCTAGTGGACAGATTTGGAATCCGGTCCACAGATCAGCCTGCAGCTCTTTAGCAATGCCGAGTTCACGATCTTTAAAAAGAACTACTTCATTGGAACTGTGTACAAAGTGTGTGTGGCTTTGTAGACTATTCCAATGAAGAAATTATTTTTAAAGATCGTGATCTCGGCACTTCTGGAGAGCCGCAGCCGGTCCCGGCACCGGATTCCAAATCTGAGAGCTAGAACGGTGACGTCACTCAGGGGGAAACTTTGCTTGTGAATATCTCCCAAACCATAAAGGTTTGGGAGATAAGACTTATATAATTTTTAATGTTTTTTTAAGGGCTACAATATAAAATAAAATTATTTTCAAGTATTACTATCCCTTTAAAAGAAACTGGCTTCCATTTAAACCAGATGGCAAAACTTCCTATAAGTTGTGTGTGTTTTGTTTTTTAAATAAATATACCCTTCTAAAAGTTTACCTTGCAACGTAAATCTTGGAGTTGCCTGCGACACATATCATTACAAGGCTGGCTATCCCCTGCCAGCCATCAGCCTTCCCTGTTTTCCACAATGAGACCGTGTGCTTCCCTCTGTACACGCTCATTGTGATGCTTCTGCTACTCATTATAGTGAGTGTGCGCTCATAGAACATGCTCCTTACTAAGTTGGCAGCCCAGTATGAGCAGAGCTCGGCCCCTGAGAAAGGGGGTAGGCTTATCGGGCAAAATTGAAAAGGATTAGGAGGGAGAACTCTTCCAGACTTTTAATATGTACAGGGCTGGATTTACATCTCAGGAGCCTGTAGGCACAGAAATCTGAAGCCCCCCCCCCCGATTTGCCATCTCTACTGGACACATCCACAATGCTCATCAGTTCCAAATTGCCCCCATCATCTCCATATTGCCCTCACATTGCCCCCATCATCTCCATATTACCCCTCACATTGCCCCCACCAGCCCCATATTGCCCCTCACATTGCCCCCATCATCTCCATATTGCCCCTCACATTGCCCCCCATCATGTCCATATTGCCCCCATCATGTCCATATTGCCCCCCCCCCTCGGTTTCCTACCTCGCTGGAGAGGAGAGGTATATGTGCCTCCTTTGGCACAGAGCTGTAGCTGCTGCCTGTTGGAGCTCCCGCGCAGTCTTTAATGCAGAGCGCTGGGTGATGATGTCATCTCCCAGCGTTCTGCATTATTACTAAAGATCCGATGGCAACGAGGGAGCTCAGCAGGTCTACAGGTCTGTGCCTTCTTCCTTTCCATGTTCTTGTGGGTGCCAAGCGGGGGGCAGGGCTGGCTAGGCTAATAAAAAAACAAGCCAAAAAACGATCCCATCAATGACAGGCGCCCCTCTGTGGGATGCGCCTGTAGGCAGGTGCCTACTCTGCCTTATTACAAATCCGGCCCTCAATATGTAAGCAAGATGACCATTCTCTCCCTCATGGATGGTCTGCGACACTGATGTGCATTTAAATAATAGTAAAACGTGAATTTTAAATATTACGGGATGTTTTGCACTATTAAACATGTTTAAAACTGTAGGGGGGATGCTTGGGGTAGGTGAAAGGTCCACGTTAATTTTTATAATGAATATAAAATATTATTGGGCTTTTCTGCTGACTAAGTCAAGGATAATTCCACTGCTTGGACATGGTTTGTTCCAAAGTTATTACAGAGTGAACACTGTCATTTTGTCTGGATGATTGCAGTGTCTACGTGACTGTTGACGCTGTTATGTTTTGCAATCTATTAAGTGATTTGGGGCCAGACACATAAAGAAAACGTGTAGCAGTTCAGGAGAGGGGGGAATCGCACCATATATAATGCACAAAGATTCCTAATGACATTAACGGAGCAGTAAACATTTTTTTATGAAAACACATATTTTATAGATCTTTTCCTGCTGAGTAAAACAAGGTCATTCCCACTGGTGTCAGATGTTTTATTCAAACGTTATAGCAGTTCAAATAATCATGAAGTGAATTTACTGTGTGTTTACTTCCTGATAGTTCTAACTGACAGGAAGTGAATTTACTGTGTTTACTTCCTGATAGTTCTAACTGACAGGAAGTGAATTTACTGTGGTTACTTCCTGATAGTTCTAACTGACAGGAAGCAAATTTACTGTGTGTTTACTTCCTGGTAGTTCTAACTGACAGGAAGTGAATTTACTGTGGTTACTTCCTGATAGTTCTAACTGACAGGAAGCAAATTTACTGTGTGTTTACTTCCTGGTAGTTCTAACTGACAGGACTTGAATTTACTGTGTTTACTTCCTGATAGTTCTAACTGACAGGAAGTGAATTTACTGTGTGTTTACTTCCTGGTAGTTGTAACTGACAGGAAGTGAATTTACTGTGGTTACTTCCTGATAGTTCTAACTGACAGGAAGTGATTCAGCAGTTTCTATCACATTCTATGGAGAACTGTATGTCTCTGACTTTCTTCTCCATTAGAATCTAACAAGAACACTAATTAAAACTTGACCACTAGAGGGCACTGCTAATGTAAAAAAACATGGGTTTAAACTGTAATAACTCTGCAAATATAAATCTCTCAGCAGTGGGAGTGCCCTTATTTTACTCAAAAGGAAAATCCCTACAATATATATTTTTCCATAAAAAAGTTTACTGCTCCTTTTAATGAACGTTTAAACCCTTGATTGCTATAGTGGTTTTGTAGACATCTCTAGCATTCAATGGGTTAGACTCATAATTTAAAGCAACACTAGTTTGAAAGAAAAAAAGTGTCCCCTGTTTTGTAGTTGATCCACGTTTTTTGTGTTTATGGCCCTTTGGTCAATGACAATAATAGCACAATTGTTTTTTTTTTTGTTTTTTTTTGGAAAAAGGTGGTGCAGTACATGTTGTGGCCTTTCTCTTTTATGGGGGGCGCTATAGTAGTAACTGACACAGAGTCCTCTATAGCCAGCAGCAACAGCATTACCATCAGAATAACTGAATCTATCCTCTGAGACCAATACAATTTTGCCTTGTAATAACTATTGAATGAAGCCTCTTCAGCAGTGAGGGTACCTTTATTTTAGTCCACAGATAAAGCCTTACAAAATATGTTTTGTTTTGTTTTTCTTTGCAATTTTATTATCTTTTTTAATAATGCATTACTGTCCTGATGTCTTTTTTGATGTTCCATAGAAATGTGACTCCTCGTTACACAGGCTGGTGGTGGCCTCTGTCAGTCCGCAGTCCGTGCCTTATTTTGCTGTGAAGTTCCGTCTGTCTGTCTGCGAAGCTGCCAGGAAGCTCTGTGGGTTTCTGAAAAGTCTGGGTAAGATGTCTGGATGTTGCCACTGAAAGATTTAATCTGTATGGGTGGTCTTGCAACATAACATTAACTCTTTTTAAAGGGATACTGATACTTAAAATGTAAAAAATAAATGTTATAGGGTTTATCCCCTGAGTAAAACAGGGGAAGTCTCAATGCTGGAGGTGTTTTATTCAAAAGTTATTACAATTCAAACTTGAATTTTTTTTTTTATTTTTTTTTTGGTGCAGTGTCACTGTGTCCTGAAATTCTACAGTGGAGCTGTAGATACATTATCTTATGGATATCCTCCATAGGATGATGTAGCAACAGCGCCACTGTACACCTTCAGGTCACTGTGATACTGCACTTAAAAAAAAATTCAAGTTTGAGCTGTAATAACTTTGAATAAAATGCCTTCCAGCAGTGGGAGTTCCCTTATTTTACTCAGAGTACAAGCCTACAATATATGTTTTTTTTTTACTTAATAAGTATTATTATCCTTTTTAAGGATCTGAAGGGTTTGCAAGACATTAAAAGAAAGGTACCAGATCTCATTATTGTTGGTGGACAAATTGCCAAAAAAAAGGGTTCCTGGGTCACTGACCTTGCATTACCAGGCTGAAATCAGCTCTGGTTTTGAACAGACTGGGGGAAGCAATTTTCTTTTGCACTCTTCATGTCCTGGTCCAGAGGCTGCAATGTACTGTGTAAGACACAACAGGAAGTGAAACATGCAAGGAGAAATTGCTTCCCCCATCCTGTTAAAAGCAGCACCTGCAATTTCATATATCTTTAGGTATGGGACATTTGGCGTATAGATCTGTGTTAGGTGTTTTAACTTTAAGGTCCTTTTAACTCATTGTGTGCCAATTCCATAGCTTCACAATGCATTGGACGCCCCTTTGGCACTCATTGAACACAAAGGATTATATGCTAAATCATCTTTCCTCTCACCGCCCAACCTTCCCATTTTTAGGGGTGCACCATGTTTTGGACACTACAATCGCTGCTGACTTCAGCATTCTGGAGACTCAGAAGGATTTCATACAGAGGTTTCGGCGGCAGACCCAGGACGAACATGCCTTCCCTATGTTCGCCTCCACCTGTCCCGGTGAGTAATTCCCAGGATTCATCACAAGCTGTGGTGCCAGACCGGAAAGAGATTTTGTCACAGGAGCAAATTGTCCTCAGATGAGATTGTGTTTAATTTACTAACGGGTGAGATTAGTTTTGGTGCTTCCTGTGAAAATGTCATATGCGCTAAAACGTTGCAAAATTTTTCACGTGTGGTTTTACCCGATTTTCACAGTGTTTACATCTCACATGCATAAGGGTAAGCTCCAAATTCACATACACATTCATAGAAAGAGCATATTTATTCCAGATTTTAGGGCTCCTGTACCGAAAAGGAACATTTTTCAGCTGTTGAACAGAAGTACAAAGGCAGGGATTTTTTTACAGTAAGGACAGTAGAGCTATGGAATTCTTTGCCTCAAAATATTGTGCTTGCCGATACTGTAACTACTTTCAGAAAAACAATGGATACCTATCTAGCACAGACCAATATAGAGAATTATGACAACTGGCTTCAATGCAGATAGGTTGTTGATTAAGGGAAATAGCCGACTGACATTTGGAGTCAGAAAGGATTTTATTTTTAACCACTTGGGGATTAATTGGAAATGGCTACAATGTGTTTTTTCTTTTCCCTTCCTCCAGATCAACAGGGGTGATTTGGCTTTGGCTGGACTCGATGGACGCATGTTACTATGTATATTAAATCAGTAGCAATCCTTTACCTTATGGCAGGTTACATCAGTTGTTGAACCTCTAGGTGTTGTGGACTACAGCAGTCAGCATCCCAACCAGCCAGTGGCTGGTTGCGGATGATGGGAGTTGTAGTCCATAACAGCAGGAGATCCAAAAAAGGGACTACCCCTGCCTTAGGAGATATGACGTAGTGTGAAGTGGGTTGTGTTTTGTAAGGTGAACTGAGGTACTGAGAGGTAACGCTTGTTCCACTGCCCCCAGGCTTATTGAGCAGGCGAGGATTTAGTTTTGCACAGTCATTTTCCTCATTACACGTAGCTCGGATTATATGGCAGCGGCGTCAGGTGAAACCTTCCCTTACATTCTTTATGAGCTGATTGTGTGACATGTTTATGGTTCTTGTACTTTTTTTTTTTTGTGAGTCTGATAATTAAAGGTAATTTACTAGCTGCTCACTTTGAGAGCACACTTGGAAACTAGCTAGGGCTGGGTACCTGTCCGATATTACCTATCGGCTTCGCAATGCCTGGGAGACCTGTCTAGACTTTGGGGAGTTCTAAAGAATGTTACCCTTCATTCCATAGAATGTATGTGCGTCACGGAGCCGCAGGACTTCCCACCTCCCTCCCATCTGCCACAGGGAGCGCGTTCACGCTTCCCTTTGGTGCTGTATTTTTGTTGGCTAACATTACAACAAGCTCCGTTTACCATGCTACTGAGGTTGCAAGCTCAGTAGCATGGTAAACGGAGATTGCTGTAACGATAGCACACTCAGTAGCATGGTAAATGGAGCTTGCTGTAACGATATCCCACAAAAATGCAGCTCCAGAGTGAAGCGTGAACGCTTTCCCTGGGGCAGCTGGGAGAGAGGTGGGAAGTCCTATGGCTCCGTGACGCACATACAGGGTGCAGCGGAATGCGGAAGTGGCACATTTTCAGGCTTAATATCTCCACTCGTAGGTAAGGGGGGGGGACCCAGCGCTAATCTTACATTACTTATTCAAACCCGTACTCAAATTTTTTTTGGATGTGAATATTCCGCTTTAAGTCCCTCTGTGTCTTCAAAATTGCTCTGCATAAATTAGAGGTTGTTATATACTGCAAGCTGCACTGAACAGAGGCCTCATCCACCCGTCTTGTAGTGGGCCTGTCGCCTTAATTTAGTTATTTAAACATTTGAGTGCCAGAGGAGTGTGCCACACATTGCAAAGCAATGCATTGTGCACCCCTCTGGCACTAATAGTGTTTAATTTTTGTCTGTTTGGGATTTTGTTTGCTATCTTTAAAGAGGAGCCTATGTGTGGTGAAAGCCATTTGTTTGTAATATAAGCAGTTTACCAGAAACTAACCTTTGGTGGCATAAACTGGCATGTTATACCAGTTCGTTTATGTGTTGTGCCAATATTACCACACACTGTTCTAGGAATGAATCTAGACCGAACCCACACACTTGAGGTATTTGTAATAGCACAGCGAGAAGTACTATGGTCAGGAACATACTATGGTCTGGAACATGACCTGTTTGCGTACTGTGTACTATGGTCTGGAACATTACCTGTTTGCGTACTGTGTACTATGGTCTGGAACATGACCTGTTTGCGTACTGTGTGCTATGGTCTGGAACATGACCTGTTTGTGTACTGTGTACTATGGTCTGGAACATGACCTGTTTGCGTACTGTGTACTATGGTCTGGAACATGACCCATTTGCGTACTGTGCAATAAATTAGCATAAAATGCTATCAAAACCTAAAGACTGACTTCTCAAAAACGACTTATCTTACAGAAAAAAGGCTACTACGACATACAGACAGATTTTAACTCTTTAAAAGTAACTGAATTTGACTTGAAGTGACAAATCCACTTTAAGGCGGAACTATCAATGATGTAAAAGTGCCCCCAATTAATTTTTACTATAGCGTTCTACATATAAATCCCTTTATTATCCTTAGTAAGTCCGATATTATTTAGAAATCAAAGTTCTCGGAGATTCACTGCCAGATGACACCGCAGACATCTTGCCGAAGAGGCATCTGTGCTTCTGCGCGTCCGTCCCCTAGCCAGTCATAGAGGAGACAGGGACGGACGGCGCAGCCACACAGATGCCTCTAGTCCAAGATATCTGCACTTTTATCTGGCGGCGAGTGCCCCAAGAAGTTAGATTTCTAAATAATGCCGGACTTACTAAGGACAATAAAAGGATTTATATACTTAACGCTGTGGTAAAAATTAATTGGGCGCCACTTTTATATGCACAATAGTTAATACTTTTGTAACTGGATTGTTGACACCCTAGTATGTACCCCCAACTGTAGGCTGTATTTAAATGGATAGTAATGTCAGAAAAAAGTATTAACTATATGGTAGATACAATTAAAAGAGAGTACTTGCACTTATTTGTATCTCTCAAACCGTTATGGTTTGAGAGATATAGGAAAATAAAGTTCTCTGGTCCCTCCCCTTTCTGCTTGACGAGCTGTAAAGCTGTCAGAAGCAGATTCTGGTCACTTGACCAGGTGTGGCTCTTCAGCAGCGCCGATATAACGATATCTAAAGAGAAATACTTAATTTGGAACGGTCTGCAAAGTGTGCCTGGCTTGCAAGCACACTTTGTAGACCGTTCCAATGAAGTGTTTATTTCTAATAGTGTGATTTCAGCTCTGCTGAAGAGCCTCTGTTTGGTCAAATGACTGGAATCTGCAGCTGTCAGCTAGATGGCAGACTTGAGTAAAACAGCCAGGAAAAGGTAACTTTAGCAAGTTATATCTCTCAAACCATAAAGGTCTGAGAGATAAGACTTACATTGATGTTAATCTTTTTTAAATGTCTACAATATTAAATCAACTTAAAATTATCCATTACTATCCCTTTAATGTCATGTACCACGTTGCAGAATGTTTGCGTTCTAAGAAGAAAACGATTATAATTGCACTGAAGCTGAAATCACGAGGATAATTAATTTCCAGATGATTCTAGGTTACAGGGTGCGATATGATGTTTACACTGTGAAAGAAAAGTGTTTTTTTCTCAGGAGAGACATTAATCACGGCAACACGCCTGCTCTGTTTCAGGAACCTGAACTGCTGATCTTGCTGTGTTTGTGTACACGCGCATCTATAATTATCTTACAGGGTCAACTGCGGAGAATTCCCTTCATATAGTGACACAGCAGAATTCTGCCTTAAAGAGATAGTAACACATTGTTCAATTCTGTGGCATTCAAAGCTTTAAAGGAACAGCAACGACTCTCTTGAGGGATAGTAATACATAATAAGTAAAAAATATATATATGTATGCATATCTTTATTTATATGGTGGCACACAGTGTACGCAGAGCCTTATATTGTACTGTTTATCCCCCTGAGTAAATCGAAGGTACTCCCGCTGCTGAGAGGTGTTTTATTAAAACGTTATTACAGCTCAAACTTTAATTTTTTTAGGGTAGGCACAATATCGCAGTGGCCTGAAGTTTTACAGTGGAGCTGTTGCTACACCATCCTATTGACAGATCTGGTCAGTTGGCCATAAATCTCCGTAGGGTGGTGTAGAAACAGCGCCACTGTACAATTTCAGGCCACTGTGATACTGCAGCTAAAAAAATGTCAGGTTTGAGCTGTAACATAGGAGAATAACATAAGAAATGGAGAATTGATATCACTGGATAAGTTATCTCCACTTTATTGCCTCTTTATCACCCAGGACTCAGTAGTAATTGCCCTTTTAACGTGCTGAAACCCTCTGCTTTCTCTCTTCCCTGTCTCTGTAGGTTGGGTACAATACGCAGAGCGGGTACTGGGTGACTCTGTGACCCCTCACATCTGCACGGCTAAATCCCCACAGCAGATCATGGGATCCCTGGTGAAGGGGTACTTTGCCTCTCACAAGGTCAGTGTGACCTTCAGGACATGTTGTCGCATTCATTCCCACTTTTACATTCTATAACTAAAAACGCCTGTGTTCTTTCACCTAGAGCCTGTCCCCTGACAAAATATTCCACTTGACGGTGGCGCCGTGCTATGACAGGAAGATGGAGGCCTTGCGGGAAGATTATTACACGGAGCTGTATAACTGTCGTGATGTGGACTGCGTTCTGACATCAGGTGCGTGTCCGCTCCCACAGTAGGAAATCCCAGTTTTCCCTTGTTCTACAGTATGCTAATATCTAGATCAGTGATTCTCAACCAGGGTGCCGTGGCACTTCGGTGTGCCATGGACAACCACTTAGGGTGCCCTGTGTTTTTCTATAAAGACTAGCAAAAATGGATTTTTAAATAAAGATTTTTAGAAATTGTTATGCACAATATGTTTAGGTATGGTATTATGATTATAAGACATAATATTACTGTATAGTTATGTATTGTACCCTTCATTAAGCCCTTGATAAAGTACATTAAATATGTTAGGGGTGCCCCAAATGTTCAAGATTACGTGTTAGGGGTGCCCCAAGCAAAAAAAGATTGAGAACCACTGATCTAGATAATTACTCACCTTGGCTGATTAGTAGAATGTGGAGATTCCTTGAGGACACAGTGGACAGTATCTAAAAAATAAATGTTCTCTTTCAAATGGAATGTTTAACCTTTTGTGTGCCAGAGGGGTATGCAATTCTAGGTCAAACTAACCACTCCGTAAGCAAAAAAATAAACGTTCCAATGTACATTGTGCCGGAGTCCTCTGTAGCATTCAGCTGTTAACCATTTGAGTGCCAGAGGGGTGCTGCGTATCTCTCTGGCACACAAAGGGTTAAAGGGATTAAGCATTCCATTTAATAGATAATTTTTATTTCTTATATATTAGACCATTGGTTTGCCCCAGAATTTTGCCCCTGGAATCCCTGCTCTTTTTGTCCTTAACCATTTCAGCGCCAGAGAGTTATCAAAAGCATTGTTTTTTTTAATGTGTTGGGCATCGCTCTGACAAGCAGAGGGTTAAAGGAACAGTAATGCTTTATATTGAAAAAACTATATATGGCATTGTTTATCCTGCTGAGTAAAACATGGGCACTCCCTGTGCTGAAAGGTGTTTTATATAGAAGTTATTGCAGCTCAATCTTGCATTTTCTTGGTGCAGTACTGCTATGGCCTGAAATTCTATATTGGCGCTGTTGCTACATCTTCCAATGAAAATTTATGTTCAAGGACCAGAGCCATCCATAGACTCCTGTAGCTTTAGTGCCACCATAACATATCCGGACACGGAGGTGTACTGCACCCAAAAAATGCAAGTGTGTGCTTCAAAAGCTTTTGAATAAAATGTCAGACAGCAGTGGGAGTTCCTGTATTTTACTCAGCAGGGCAACCCTGCAATAGGTATAATACATTTATATAAATAAAAAAAAAATAGTAAATATTTTCAATATTAAGTATTACTATACCTTTTAGTAATGTTAAAGTTGGAATTACAAAATCTGGGGTACAGAGCATCCTTCTGCACGCCCCCCTGCAGTTGAGCAGTTACAATAAATAATGTTATTAAGAACCTGACTTGCAGTTGTGGAACAAACCAGCTGCACCATAGGTAAGAAATAAACATTCCCCAAAATTCTCATTGATGGAGATTTTAACCCCTTGAATGCTTTGCAATACATTAGAGACCTCTCTAGCATTCAAGGGGATTAGCTTAAACGTCCCATTTATATCAATGGGAATTTTTATTTGTACCATATGATGCAGTGGGTTTGCTCCAGAATTGCTCCTATTTAGGTTTCCTGGTATAATCCGCCTGTGTCTGGTCTAATAGGGGAGGTGATGCAGATAATGGAACAGAAAAATATTTCTATCAAGGAGGTGGATGAATCCCCACTGGAAAATGTGTAAGTAGCTTCTGTCTAATATCTGTCTTTCTGTCTATATAATTATCTATCTCATAGACATCTATGTCTATCCCATATCTATCCATGTATCTAATTTCCTATCTGTCTGTCTATCTATCTATCTATCTATCTATCTATCTATCTATCTATCTATCTATCTATCCCATATCTATCCATGTATCTAATTTCCTATCTGTCTCTCTGTCTATCTATCTATCTATCTATCTATCTATCTATCTATCTATCTCATATCTATCTATCTCATATCTATCTATCTATCTGTCTATCTATCTATCTATCTATCTATCTATCTATCTATCTCATATCTATCTATCTCATATCTATCTATCGATCTATCTATCTATCTATCTATCTATCTATCTATCTATCTATCTATCGCATATCTATCTCTATCTATCTATCCCATATCTATCCATGTATCTAATTATCTATCTCTATCTAATCTCATATCTATCACATATCTCTCTATCTCATATCTATGTCTGTCTGTCTGTGTGTAGTGGGAAGGACTTCTTGTTAGGTTCCAAACAAACCCGTGGCTTAAGTCCACCTAATGCATTATTAGTGCACCGTGCAGCCCAGTTGCACTAATAAAATAAGGTGATTAGGACCCTTACATGCCCCAAGTGGTAACAAGACCTGGGGGTTTAACCCCGTGAGTCAGAGGCGTAACTAGAATGGTCCAGGTCCTGGTGCAAGAAGTGCCATGGGCCCCTCCCCCAAACCCCGAACACATTGGCCCCCGGGCCCTCCACAATGCCTCCATTTCCTACCTCCCAATCCCTGGTGGTCCAGTGGAGCGGCAGGAGAGACGGGCCGGTGCGACGTGCTCCTGCGCTGTCCTCTTCTGTAATGCAGAGCGCTGGGAGATGATGTCATCTCCCAGCGCTCTGCATTACTAGAGCGCGGGAGGGAGCTTGCGGCACCAGGAGGAGGGAGTCGCAGGGGGCAGCCAGTCGCGGTTGCGACCCCTATAGTTACGCCACTGCCGTGAGTGTCAGTGATGTAGTATGCTTTGGCTACCTCTCTGGCATTCAGATGGTTAAGCATGATACCTGGGGCTTCATCCCCCTCATCCAGCACCCAGCAATTCTCTCGTGGAGGGAACAAGGCCTAAAATGAGTGGTTCTCTATTTAAAGCGTAACGTTCAGATCTTACTAAGTTGCCATGCATTCATTAAGCACATGGCGACTAGCTTGGAAATAGATGTCTTACCATTAAAAAAAAATAGCACATTCTAAAGAAATCTTCCCGTTTGGAGACTGGAACCCAGGCTACAGCGCAGGCTTCTTGTGTGAGCGCCTTCTCTATCAGTCCCGGTCTCCACTGAGTAGCACTGCAGTGCACCGTATGGTCACCGGAAGGGACTGACAGCGCAGGTGCATGGACCACACTAACCTGCCCGTCAGTCTCCAAACGGGAAGGATTTCTTTAGAATCTGCTATTTTTTAAAAGTAAGACTTTGATGTCCAAGCTAGTCGCCCTGCGCTTAATGAATGCATTGCAACTTTATAATATCTGAATGTTCAGCTTTAAAGTGAACCTGTCAACGAGTTTAGTTTATTTGTAATCTGCCTGTATGATGTATCAGTCATCCCATTACATAGAGTGGTAGAATGCGTTGCTCGCTGTGAGCCGTAACCGCACATGCGCAGTAGAGAGTCTCTACTGTGCACGTATGGTTTCCCACACAGGGAGCTTCGCTGTGAGCCGTCTGGAGCTCCCCGCTAAGGATCAGCTCATTCACTGAGACTCGCCGAACGCGCTGCCCCTCTTTGGACTGCTCACGTCTGCTCTGGGGCAGCTGGGTGCACTTTAGCCCGTGTATATGGGCTTTCATACTAGTTATTCTATAAAATAAATAGTTTTTGAGAAAATAACCGTTATGTTTCGGTGGCTCAGTGTAGCAATATATGTTAATTTCCCTACATGGTATTCTTAGGCAGGGGGATTAACATAAAGAGCCACACTTTAGTTCCTGCATATAGTGATCTCTATTGTAGTGTACCTCTAGGACACAGCTCCTCCATAACAAGCAATGGGCTTCAGTAGTACAGAATGACTCATAGGGGCCAATTGTCTTTATTGTGTTGTAAACTGAATCTAGTTAGCAGTATAGTACACATAAAATCTGAACCTCACTGTGGGATACAGGTGAAAGGGAAAAACTCAAAAATATATATATGTAGACGCACCTTCCATAATAAACCAAAAATGGCTCCCCATCCAAATATGGAACGGGGTGCACTCTGTCCAAAAATATCATATACAAAAACAAAAAGAAGGAAAAAAGATATGGACTTTAATGAGGCACAAACTCCAATCACAAAAAACAACAAGGATATATCCAAAATACAAAATTTATTATATAATTCTAGTTGAAGAGCCTGTTACACGGGCCACAGTGCCACTACCAGCCGGTCGCGGTACAGTCATGCGCAGGAGAGACTGCCAGCTCCACGGCTGATACAGACCTGGACGTTCCTTCGGAGCACCGCGCTCTGTATCAGCCTCGTCACTCGCAATCTGTACTGCGCATGACTGCGTCGTTACACACGTTTTAGCGAATTATTGTATAGGATAATAAAGCTCACATAAACTATAAAAATCAATGTATGATGTTGTATGAGAAAAACACACAGCACAAATACATAAAAGCACCCCAATCCCCACCCCTACACAGAGTACAATTCACACAATGTATACCTAACAACAGCAATAAAAAGATAACAATAATAGGCAAAAAAATCTGGTGCCAGATATGTACTTAAAATGAATGTCTTTTGACTATCTGAATCTAAACACAGCAATAATATATATTACTATCCAATATATCGTAAGTCCTCCTATATCTTACCAATGTGTTCTAAGTCGATACGTCCTAAGACAAATGAATATGATGTGCAAAGCTGTATATTATAACAGACAAAAGTCATCTATACTCAGACATCCAAATGAAGATGGAAATATGGAAATTAAAGGAGCAGTAAACTTTTTTTATGAAAACACATATTTTACAGAGCATTTCCTGCTGAATAAAACAAGGTCATTCCCATCAATCTCAGATGTTTTATTCAAAATTTATAGCAGTTTAAATAACCAGGAAGTGAATTTACTGTGTTTACTTCCTGATAGTTCTAACTGACAGGAAGTGAATTTACTGTGTTTACTTCCTGATAGATCTAACTGACAGGAAGTGACAGGCAGTTCCTATCACATTCTATGGAGAACTGTATGTCTCTGACTTTTCTGACTTTCCTCTCCATTAGAATCTAACAGGAAATCTAATTAGAATTTGACCACTAGAGGGCACTGCTAATGTAAAAAAAACATGGGTTTAAACTGTAATAACTCTGGAAATATAAATCTCTCAGCAGTGGGAGGACCCTTATTTTACTCAGTAGGAAAATCACTACAATATATATTTTTTTCATAAAAAACGTTTACTGCTCCTTTAAATTAAGAATGAGAACAGACGTGATGCAATAGTCACTGATGGAGATGGACCGTTCATACACCATAAGACACAAACCGGCTGATAGAACTTTCTCGAGCACAAACTGGTAATTCATATGATGAATATACATATATTAATTCTTTATTAATTAATGCATGTATATTCATCATATGAGTTACCAGTTTGTGCTCGAGAATCACTGGTGGCTGTGTGAGGACGGTGCAGGGAAAAGTCTTTTATGATGAACATATAGAATTAGTTGCTATGAGGAATTCAGTGGCTCCCACAACCTATTAACGTTTCGTGCTAATTCAGCTGTGTGCAGAGACACAGCAAGAATTCCAGACATGCAGGAGAAGGATTAACGGGTTACTGCTTATTAAAACCGTACTTGCCAGTTCTTGGAGAGGGGATTTAAACCCTTAACCCCTTAAGGACCCATGACGGGCTTCCCGTTCGGGGGAGTCTGGAATCGAATCACGCAAAAAAAAAAAAAAAAAATGCTCCGTGGTCCTTAAGGGACTGCAAAGTACATGCTCGGCAGGTCCTTAAGGGGTTAAAGGACCAGATGGATAAGTAGTGCTTTGGTTTGAATTGGTTTGCACATCCAGAGCAATGCGTTGCGTACCCCTCGGGCACTCAAAGGGTTAAGCATATTGTATGAAAGTCTATAGTGGAAACTATTTCTTGTATATGGTACATCCTATATAATAATTCGCTAGGATGTTTGTCAAGATGCAGCCATGCGCGGTGCCCGCATTCGGCCAGTCTCTACTGCGCATGATTGCATCGTGTGAATGAGGCGACGCAAGACTTCATCGTGTGGAGCAGTGAGGTAGCAGCCTCTTAACCCTTTGAGTGCCAGGGAGTAAGGAATGCATTGCCCTCAGGCACTCCAAGGGTTAACATTACCCAGACTTTACACTAGTTCTTGTATAAATGGTCTTGGAAGGTCTTTGGGGCAAACCATTTCTTGAATGCCATGTGAGTCTAGAGAGGAGATCCTATAAAACCTTATAGGACAAACCGTTTCTTATAGAGGGGATCCTATCGTACAAATCATTTCTGGTACGGAAAAGCCCATAAAAGTGTTTGGGACAAACCATTTCTCATAGAGAGGAATCTCATGTCTGGGAGGACAAACCATTTCTCGGAGTAGAGATTCCATGTGTCTGTGGGAGCAAACCATTCCTTATTGAGGGGATCTCATGTCTGGGAGGACAAACCATTTCTTGTGGAGGGATCTTGTGGGATGCGTGTGAATTATTTTCATATTAGAAAGGAGGAAGTTTTTTTTTTTTTATGATTTGGTTGCGATAATCCCCATGTCCCAGCCGGACTGTCTCTATCAAGCTGTGCTCAGCTGACCCTGTCACAGGGTTGCCAGAGACACAGAGTCTGGTGTACTAATGTATGGGCATCCAACATGTGGCATCCGGGGGGTTCATGAAACGCTGAGGCTGACTGACTAAGAAGGACTAGAGGAATTCTGGAGCAAACCAGCGGCATTATGGGTGATAAACATTCCATTGGTTTAAGTTGGGCTTTTAACCTCTTGAATTCTAGAGAGATTGTTGGAGACCTCTAGCATTCAAGTGGTTAAAAGGGATCTATCACCCCAGTACAAACGTGTGTTATAGGGGATCTATCACCCCAGTAGAAACATGTGTTATAGGGCATCTATCACCCCAGTACAAACGTGTGTTATAGGGGATCTATCACCCCAGTACACACGTGTGTTATAGGGGATCTAGCACCCCAGTACAAACGTGTGTTATAGGGGATCTATCACCCCAGTACACACGTGTGTTATAGGGGATCTATCACCCCAGTACAAACATGTGTTATAGGGGATCTATCACCCCAGTACAAACGTGTGTTATAGGGGATCTGTCACCCCAGTATAAACGTGTGTTATAGGGGATCTATCACCCCAGTACAGACGTGTGTTATAGGGATCTATCACCCCAGTACAGACGTGTGTTATAGGGGATCTGTCACCCCAGTATAAACGTGTGTTATAGGGGATCTATCACCCCAGTATAAACGTGTGTTATAGGGATCTATCACCCCAGTACATACGTGTGTTATAGGGATCTATCACCCCACTACAGACGTGTGTTATAGGGGATCTGTCACCCCAGTATAAACGTGTGTTATAGGGGATCTATCACCCCAGTACAGACGTGTGTTATAGGGGATCTATCACCCCAGTATAAACGTGTGTTATAGGGATCTATCACCCCAGTACAGACGTGTGTTATAGGGGATCTATCACCCCAGTACAGACTGTGTTATAGGGGATCTATCACCCCAGTACACACGTGTGTTATAGGGGATCTATCACCCCAGTACAGACGTGTGTTATAGGGGATCTATCACCCCAGTACAGACGTGTGTTATAGGGGATCTATCACCCCAGTACAGACGTGTGTTATAGGGATCTATCACCTCAGTATAAACGTGTGTTATAGGGGATCTATCACCCCAGTATAAACGTGTGTTATAGGGATCTATCACCCCAGTACAGACGTGTGTTATAGGGGATCTATCACCCCAGTACAGACGTGTGTTATAGGGGATCTATCACCCCAGTACAGACGTGTGTTATAGGGGATCTATCACCCCAGTACAGACGTGTGTTTTAGGGATCTATCACCCCAGTATAAACGTGTGTTATAGGGGATCTATCACCCCAGTATAAACGTGTGTTATAGGGATCTATCACCCCAGTACAGACGTGTGTTATAGGGATCTATCACCCCAGTATAAACGTGTGTTATAGGGGATCTATCACCCCAGTACAGACGTGTGTTATAGGGATCTATCACCCCAGTACAGACGTGTGTTATAGGGGATCTATCACCCCAGTACAGATGTGTGTTATAGGGATCTATCACCCCAGTACAGACGTGTGTTATAGGGGATCTATCACCCCAGTACAGATGTGTGTTATAGGGATCTATCACCCCAGTACAGACGTGTGTTATAGGGATCTATCACCCCAGTACAGACGTGTGTTATAGGGGATCTATCATCCCAGTACAGACGTGTGTTATAGGGATCTATCACCCCAGTACAAACATGTGTTATAGGGATCTATCACCCCAGTACAGACGTGTGTTATAGGGGATCTATCACCCCAGTATAAACGTGTGTTATAGGGATCTATCACCCCAGTACAGACGTGTGTTATAGGGATCTATCACCCCAGTACAGACGTGTGTTATAGGGGATCTATCACCCCAGTACAGACGTGTGTTATAGGGGATCTATCACCCCAGTACAGACGTGTGTTATAGGGGATCTATCACCCCAGTACAGACGTGTGTTATAGGGGATCTATCACCCCAGTACAGACGTGTGTTATAGGGGATCTATCACCCCAGTACAGACTGTGTTATAGGGGATCTATCACCCCAGTACACACGTGTGTTATAGGGGATCTATCACCCCAGTACAGACGTGTGTTATAGGGGATCTATCACCCCAGTACAAACATGTGTTATAGGGATCTATCACCCCAGTACAGACGTGTGTTATAGGGGATCTATCACCCCAGTACAGACGTGTGTTATAGGGATCTATCACCCCAGTACAAACATGTGTTATAGGGATCTATCACCCCAGTACAGACGTGTGTTATAGGGGATCTATCACCCCAGTACAGACGTGTGTTATAGGGATCTATCACCCCAGTACAGATGTGTGTTATAGGGATCTGTCACCCCAGTATAAACGTGTGTTATAGGGGATCTATCACCCCAGTACAGACGTGTGTTATAGGGATCTATCACCCCAGTACAGATGTGTGTTATAGGGATCTGTCACCCCAGTACAGACGTGTGTTATAGGGATCTGTCACCCCAGTACAAACATGTGTTATAGGGATCTATCACCCCAGTACACACGTGTGTTATAGGGATCTATCACCCCAGTACATACGTGTGTTATAGGGATCTATCACCCCAGTACAGACGTGTGTTATAGGGGATCTATCACCCCAGTACAGACGTGTGTTATAGGGGATCTATCACCCCAGTACAGACGTGTGTTATAGGGATCTATCACCCCAGTACAGACGTGTGTTATAGGGATCTATCACCCCAGTACAGACGTGTGTTATAGGGGATCTATCACCCCAGTACAGACGTGTGTTATAGGGATCTATCACCCCAGTACAGACGTGTGTTATAGGGATCTATCACCCCAGTACAGACGTGTGTTATAGGGATCTATCACCCCAGTACAGACGTGTGTTATAGGGATCTATCACCCCAGTACAGACTTGTGTTATAGGGATCTGTCACCCCAGTACAGACGTGTGTTATAGGGATCTATCACCCCAGTACAGACGTGTGTTATAGGGATCTATCACCCCAGTACAGACTTGTGTTATAGGGATCTGTCACCCCAGTACAGACGTGTGTTATAGGGATATATCACCCCAGTACAGACGTGTGTTATAGGGATATATCACCCCAGTACAGACGTGTGTTATAGGGATCTATCACCCCAGTACAGACGTGTGTTATAGGGGATCTGTCACCCCAGTACAGACGTGTGTTATAGGGGATCTATCACCCCAGTACAGACGTGTGTTATAGGGATCTATCACCCCAGTACAGACGTGTGTTATAGGGATCTATCACCCCAGTACAGACGTGTGTTATAGGGGATCTATCACCCCAGTACAGACGTGTGTTATAGGGGATCTATCACCCCAGTACAGACGTGTGTTATAGGGATCTATCACCCCAGTACAGACGTGTGTTATAGGGATGTGTGTTATAGGGATCTATCACCCCAGTACAGACGTGTGTTATAGGGGATCTATCACCCCAGTACAGACGTGTGTTATAGGGATCTATCACCCCAGTATAAACGTGTGTTATAGGGGATCTATCACCCAGTACAGACGTGTGTTATAGGGGATCTATCACCCCAGTACAGACGTGTGTTATAGGGGATCTATCACCCCAGTACAGACGTGTGTTATAGGGGATCTATCACCCCAGTACAGACGTGTGTTATAGGGGATCTATCACCCCAGTACAGACGTGTGTTATAGGGGATCTATCACCCCAGTACAGACGTGTGTTATAGGGGATCTATCACCCCAGTACAGACGTGTGTTATAGGGATCTATCACCCCAGTACAGACGTGTGTTATAGGGATCTATCACCCCAGTACAGACGTGTGTTATAGGGGATCTATCACCCCAGTACAGACGTGTGTTATAGGGGATCTATCACCCCAGTACAGACGTGTGTTATAGGGATCTATCACCCCAGTACAGACGTGTGTTATAGGGATCTATCACCCCAGTACAGACGTGTGTTATAGGGATCTATCACCCCAGTACAGACGTGTGTTATAGGGATCTATCACCCCAGTACAGACGTGTGTTATAGGGGATCTATCACCCCAGTACAGACGTGTGTTATAGGGATCTATCACCCCAGTACAGACGTGTGTTATAGGGATCTATCACCCCAGTACAGACGTGTGTTATAGGGGATCTATCACCCCAGTACAGACGTGTGTTATAGGGATCTATCACCCCAGTACAGACGTGTGTTATAGGGATCTATCACCCCAGTACAGACGTGTGTTATAGGGATCTATCACCCCAGTACAGACGTGTGTTATAGGGATCTATCACCCCAGTACAGACGTGTGTTATAGGGATCTATCACCCCAGTACAGACGTGTGTTATAGGGATCTATCACCCCAGTACAGACGTGTGTTATAGGGGATCTATCACCCCAGTACAGACGTGTGTTATAGGGATCTATCACCCCAGTACAGACGTGTGTTATAGGGATCTATCACCCCAGTACAGACGTGTGTTATAGGGATCTATCACCCCAGTACAGACGTGTGTTATAGGGGATCTATCACCCCAGTACAGACGTGTGTTATAGGGATCTATCACCCCAGTACAAACGTGTGTTATAGGGGATCTATCACCCCAGTACAGACGTGTGTTATAGGGATCTATCACCCCAGTACAGACGTGTGTTATAGGGATCTATCACCCCAGTACAGACGTGTGTTATAGGGGATTTATCACCCCAGTACAGACGTGTGTTATAGGGATCTATCACCCCAGTACAGACGTGTGTTATAGGGATCTATCACCCCAGTACAGACGTGTGTTATAGGGATTATCACCCCAGTACAGACGTGTGTTATAGGGATCTATCACCCCAGTACAGACGTGTGTTATAGGGATCTATCACCCCAGTACAAACGTGTGTTATAGGGATCTATCACCCCAGTACAGACGTGTGTTATAGGGGATCTATCACCCCAGTACAGACGTGTGTTATAGGGATCTATCACCCCAGTACAGACGTGTGTTATAGGGGATCTCTATCACCCCAGTACAGACGTGTGTTATAGGGGATCTATCACCCCAGTACAGACGTGTGTTATAGGGATCTATCACCCCAGTACAGACGTGTGTTATAGGGATCTGTCACCCAGTACAGACGTGTGTTATAGGGATCTATCACCCCAGTACAGACTTGTGTTATAGGGATCTATCACCCAGTACAGACGTGTGTTATAGGGGATCTATCACCCAGTACAGACGTGTGTTATAGGGGATCTATCACCCAGTACAGACGTGTGTTATAGGGATCTATCACCCCAGTACAGACGTGTGTTATAGGGGATCTATCACCCCAGTACAGACGTGTGTTATAGGGATCTATCACCCCAGTACAGACGTGTGTTATAGGGATCTATCACCCCAGTACAGACGTGTTATAGGGATCTATCACCCAGTACAGATGTGTGTTATAGGGATCTATCATCCCAGTACAGACGTGTGTTATAGGGATCTATCACCCCAGTACAGACGTGTGTTATAGGGATCTATCACCCCAGTACAGACGTGTGTTATAGGGGATCTATCACCCCAGTACAGACGTGTGTTATAGGGATCTATCACCCCAGTACAGACGTGTGTTATAGGGGATCTATCACCCAGTACAGACGTGTGTTATAGGGATCTATCACCCCAGTACAGACGTGTGTTATAGGGGATCTATCACCCCAGTACAGACGTGTGTTATAGGGATCTATCATCCCAGTACAGACGTGTGTTATAGGGATCTATCACCCCAGTACAGACGTGTGTTATAGGGATCTATCACCCCAGTACAGACGTGTGTTATAGGGGATCTATCACCCCAGTACAGACGTGTGTTATAGGGATCTATCACCCCAGTACAGACGTGTGTTATAGGGATCTATCACCCCAGTACACACGTGTGTTATAGGGATCTATCACCCCAGTACAACGTGTGTTATAGGGGATCTATCACCCCAGTACAGACGTGTGTTATAGGGATCTATCACCCCAGTACAGAAGTGTGTTATAGGGGATCTATCACCCCAGTACAGACGTGTGTTATAGGGGATCTATCACCCCAGTACAGACGTGTGTTATAGGGATCTATCACCCCAGTACAGACGTGTGTTATAGGGATCTATCACCCAGTACAGACGTGTGTTATAGGGATCTATCACCCCAGTACAGACGTGTGTTATAGGGATCTATCACCCCAGTACAGACGTGTGTTATAGGGATCTATCACCCAGTACAACGTGTGTTATAGGGATCTATCACCCCAGTACAACGTGTGTTATAGGGGATCTATCACCCCAGTACAGACGTGTGTTATAGGGATCTATCACCCCAGTACAGACGTGTGTTATAGGGGATCTATCACCCCAGTACAGACGTGTGTTATAGGGATCTATCACCCCAGTACAGACGTGTGTTATAGGGATCTATCACCCCAGTACAGACGTGTGTTATAGGGGATCTATCACCCCAGTACAGACGTGTGTTATAGGGATCTGTCACCCAGTACAACGTGTGTTATAGGGATCTATCACCCCAGTACAGACGTGTGTTATAGGGGATCTATCACCCCAGTACAGACGTGTGTTATAGGGATCTATCACCCCAGTACAGACGTGTGTTATAGGGATCTATCACCCCAGTACAGACGTGTGTTATAGGGATCTATCACCCCAGTACAGACGTGTGTTATAGGGATCTATCACCCCAGTACAGACGTGTGTTATAGGGATCTATCACCCCAGTACAGACGTGTGTTATAGGGGATCTATCACCCCAGTACAGACGTGTGTTATAGGGATCTATCACCCCAGTACAGACGTGTGTTATAGGGGATCTATCACCCCAGTACAGACGTGTGTTATAGGGATCTATCACCCCAGTACAGACGTGTGTTATAGGGATCTATCACCCCAGTACAGACGTGTGTTATAGGGATCTATCACCCCAGTACAGACGTGTGTTATAGGGATCTATCACCCCAGTACAGACGTGTGTTATAGGGATCTATCACCCCAGTACAGACGTGTGTTATAGGGGATCTATCACCCCAGTACAGACGTGTGTTATAGGGATCTATCACCCCAGTACAGACGTGTGTTATAGGGATCTATCACCCCAGTACAGACGTGTGTTATAGGGATCTATCACCCCAGTACAGACGTGTGTTATAGGGATCTATCACCCCAGTACAGACGTGTGTTATAGGGATCTATCACCCCAGTACAGACGTGTGTTATAGGGATCTATCACCCCAGTACAGACGTGTGTTATAGGGATCTATCACCCCAGTACAGACGTGTGTTATAGGGATCTATCACCCCAGTACAGACGTGTGTTATAGGGATCTATCACCCCAGTACAGACGTGTGTTATAGGGGATCTATCACCCCAGTACAGACGTGTGTTATAGGGGATCTATCACCCCAGTACAACGTGTGTTATAGGGATCTATCACCCCAGTACAGACGTGTGTTATAGGGATCTATCACCCCAGTACAGACGTGTGTTATAGGGATCTATCACCCAGTACAGACGTGTGTTATAGGGGATCTATCACCCCAGTACAGACGTGTGTTATAGGGGATCTATCACCCCAGTACAGACGTGTGTTATAGGGATCTATCACCCCAGTACAGACGTGTGTTATAGGGATCTATCACCCCAGTACAGACGTGTGTTATAGGGATCTATCACCCAGTACAGACGTGTGTTATAGGGATCTATCACCCCAGTACAGACGTGTGTTATAGGGATCTATCACCCCAGTACAGACGTGTGTTATAGGGGATCTATCACCCCAGTACAGACGTGTGTTATAGGGATCTATCACCCCAGTACAGACGTGTGTTATAGGGGATCTATCACCCAGTACAGACGTGTGTTATAGGGGATCTATCACCCCAGTACAGACGTGTGTTATAGGGATCTATCACCCAGTACAGACGTGTGTTATAGGGGATCTATCACCCCAGTACAGACGTGTGTTATAGGGATCTATCACCCCAGTACAGACGTGTGTTATAGGGATCTATCACCCCAGTACAGACGTGTGTTATAGGGATCTATCACCCCAGTACAGACGTGTGTTATAGGGATCTATCACCCCAGTACAGACGTGTGTTATAGGGGATCTATCACCCCAGTACAGACGTGTGTTATAGGGATCTATCACCCCAGTACAGACGTGTGTTATAGGGATCTATCACCCCAGTACAGACGTGTGTTATAGGGGATCTATCACCCCAGTACAGACGTGTGTTATAGGGATCTATCACCCCAGTACAGACGTGTGTTATAGGGATCTATCACCCCAGTACAGACGTGTGTTATAGGGATCTATCACCCCAGTACAGACGTGTGTTATAGGGATCTATCACCCCAGTACAGACGTGTGTTATAGGGGATCTATCACCCCAGTACAGACGTGTGTTATAGGGATCTATCACCCCAGTACAGACGTGTGTTATAGGGATCTATCACCCCAGTACAACGTGTGTTATAGGGATCTATCACCCCAGTACAGACGTGTGTTATAGGGATCTATCACCCCAGTACAGACGTGTGTTATAGGGATCTATCACCCCAGTACAGACGTGTGTTATAGGGATCTATCACCCCAGTACAGACGTGTGTTATAGGGGATCTATCACCCCAGTACAGACGTGTGTTATAGGGATCTATCACCCCAGTACAGACGTGTGTTATAGGGGATCTATCACCCCAGTACAGACGTGTGTTATAGGGATCTATCACCCCAGTACAGACGTGTGTTATAGGGGATCTATCACCCCAGTACAGACGTGTGTTATAGGGATTATCACCCCAGTACAGACGTGTGTTATAGGGATCTATCACCCCAGTACAGACGTGTGTTATAGGGATCTATCACCCCAGTACAGACGTGTGTTATAGGGATCTATCACCCCAGTACAGACGTGTGTTATAGGGATCTATCACCCCAGTACAGACGTGTGTTATAGGGATCTATCACCCCAGTACAGACGTGTGTTATAGGGGATCTATCACCCCAGTACAGACGTGTGTTATAGGGATCTATCACCCCAGTACAGACGTGTGTTATAGGGATCTATCACCCCAGTACAGACGTGTGTTATAGGGATCTATCACCCCAGTACAGACGTGTGTTATAGGGATCTATCACCCCAGTACAGACGTGTGTTATAGGGGATCTATCACCCCAGTACAGACGTCGTGTTATAGGGATCTATCACCCCAGTACAGACGTGTGTTATAGGGATCTATCACCCCAGTACAGACGTGTGTTATAGGGGATCTATCACCCCAGTACAGACGTGTGTTATAGGGGATCTATCACCCCAGTACAGACGTGTGTTATAGGGATCTATCACCCAGTACAGACGTGTGTTATAGGGATCTATCACCCCAGTACAACGTGTGTTATAGGGATCTATCACCCCAGTACAGACGTGTGTTATAGGGATCTATCACCCCAGTACAGACGTGTGTTATAGGGATCTATCACCCCAGTACAGACGTGTGTTATAGGGATCTATCACCCAGTACAACGTGTGTTATAGGGGATCTGTCACCCCAGTACAGACGTGTGTTATAGGATCTATCACCCCAGTATAAACGTGTGTTATAGGATCTATCACCCCAGTACAGACGTGTGTTATAGGGATCTATCACCCCAGTACAGACGTGTGTTATAGGGATCTATCACCCCAGTACAACGTGTGTTATAGGGATCTATCACCCAGTACAGACGTGTGTTATAGGGATCTATCACCCCAGTACAAACGTGTGTTATAGGGATCTATCACCCCAGTACAGACGTGTGTTATAGGGATCTATCACCCAGTATAAACGTGTGTTATAGGGATCTATCACCCCAGTACAGACGTGTGTTATAGGGGATCTATCACCCCAGTACAGACGTGTGTTATAGGGGATCTATCACCCCAGTACATACGTGTGTTATAGGGATCTATCACCCCAGTACAACGTGTGTTATAGGGATCTATCACCCAGTACAGACGTGTGTTATAGGGATCTATCACCCCAGTACAGACGTGTGTTATAGGGGATCTATCACCCCAGTACAAACGTGTGTTATAGGGATCTATCACCCCAGTAAAACGTGTGTTATAGGGATCTATCACCCCAGTACAGACGTGTGTTATAGGGATCTATCACCCCAGTACAGACGTGTGTTATAGGGATCTATCACCCCAGTACAGACGTGTGTTATAGGGATCTATCACCCCAGTACAGACGTGTGTTATAGGGATCTATCACCCCAGTACAGACGTGTGTTATAGGGGATCTATCACCCCAGTACAGACGTGTGTTATAGGGGATCTATCACCCCAGTACAGACGTGTGTTATAGGGGATCTATCACCCCAGTACACACGTGTGTTATAGGGATCTATCACCCCAGTACAGACGTGTGTTATAGGGGATCTATCACCCCAGTACAGACGTGTGTTATAGGGATCTATCACCCCAGTACAGACGTGTGTTATAGGGATCTATCACCCCAGTACAGACGTGTGTTATAGGGGATCTATCACCCCAGTACAGACGTGTGTTATAGGGGATCTATCACCCCAGTACAGACGTGTGTTATAGGGGATCTATCACCCCAGTACAGACGTGTGTTATAGGGATCTATCACCCCAGTACAGACGTGTGTTATAGGGATCTATCACCCCAGTACAGACGTGTGTTATAGGGATCTATCACCCCAGTACAGACGTGTGTTATAGGGGATCTATCACCCCAGTACAGACGTGTGTTATAGGGATCTATCACCCCAGTACAGACGTGTGTTATAGGGATCTATCACCCCAGTACAGACGTGTGTTATAGGGATCTATCACCCCAGTACAGACGTGTGTTATAGGGATCTATCACCCCAGTACAGACGTGTGTTATAGGGATCTATCACCCCAGTACAGACGTGTGTTATAGGGATCTATCACCCCAGTACAGACGTGTGTTATAGGGATCTATCACCCCAGTACAGACGTGTGTTATCGGTGGATCTATCACCCCAGTACAGACGTGTGTTATAGGGATCTATCACCCCAGTACAGACGTGTGTTATAGGGGATCTATCACCCCAGTACAGACGTGTGTTATAGGGATCTATCACCCCAGTACAGACGTGTGTTATAGGGATCTATCACCCCAGTACAGACGTGTGTTATAGGGATCTATCACCCCAGTACAGACGTGTGTTATAGGGATCTATCACCCCAGTACAGACGTGTGTTATAGGGATCTATCACCCCAGTACAGACGTGTGTTATAGGGATCTATCACCCCAGTACAGACGTGTGTTATAGGGATCTATCACCCCAGTACAGACGTGTGTTATAGGGGATCTATCACCCCAGTACAGACGTGTGTTATAGGGATCTATCACCCCAGTACAGACGTGTGTTATAGGGATCTATCACCCCAGTACAGACGTGTGTTATAGGGATCTATCACCCCAGTACAGACGTGTGTTATAGGGATCTATCACCCCAGTACAGACGTGTGTTATAGGGATCTATCACCCCAGTACAAACGTGTGTTATAGGGATCTATCACCCCAGTACAACGTGTGTTATAGGGGATCTATCACCCCAGTACAGACGTGTGTTATAGGGGATCTATCACCCCAGTACAGACGTGTGTTATAGGGGATCTATCACCCCAGTACAGACGTGTGTTATAGGGGATCTATCACCCCAGTACAGACGTGTGTTATAGGGATCTATCACCCCAGTACAGACGTGTGTTATAGGGATCTATCACCCCAGTACAGACGTGTGTTATAGGGATCTATCACCCAGTACAGACGTGTGTTATAGGAGATCTATCACCCCAGTACACACGTGTGTTATAGGGATCTATCACCCAGTACAACGTGTGTTATAGGGGATCTATCACCCCAATACAGACGTGTGTTATAGGGATCTATCACCCCAGTACAGACGTGTGTTATAGGGGATCTATCACCCCAGTACAGACGTGTGTTATAGGGATCTATCACCCCAGTACAGACGTGTGTTATAGGGATCTATCACCCCAGTACAGACGTGTGTTATAGGGGATCTATCACCCCAGTACAGACGTGTGTTATAGGGGATCTATCACCCCAGTACAAACGTGTGTTATAGGGATCTATCACCCCAGTACAGACGTGTGTTATAGGGATCTATCACCCCAGTACACACGTGTGTTATAGGGATCTATCACCCCAGTACAGACGTGTGTTATAGGGGATCTATCACCCCAGTACAGACGTGTGTTATAGGGGATCTATCACCCCAGTACAGACGTGTGTTATAGGGATCTATCACCCCAGTACAGACGTGTGTTATAGGGATCTATCACCCCAGTACAGACGTGTGTTATAGGGGATCTATCACCCCAGTACAGACGTGTGTTATAGGGGATCTATCACCCCAGTACAACGTGTGTTATAGGGATCTATCACCCCAGTACAGACGTGTGTTATAGGGATCTATCACCCCAGTACAGACGTGTGTTATAGGGATCTATCACCCCAGTACAGACGTGTGTTATAGGGGATCTATCACCCCAGTACAGACGTGTGTTATAGGGATCTATCACCCCAGTACAGACGTGTGTTATAGGGATCTGTCACCCCAGTATAACGTGTGTTATAGGGATCTATCACCCCAGTATAAACGTGTGTTATAGGGATCTATCACCCAGTACAGACGTGTGTTATAGGGGATCTATCACCCCAGTACAGACGTGTGTTATAGGGATCTATCACCCCAGTACAGACGTGTGTTATAGGGATCTATCACCCCAGTACAGACGTGTGTTATAGGGATCTGTCACCCCAGTATAAACGTGTGTTATAGGGATCTATCACCCCAGTATAAACGTGTGTTATAGGGATCTATCACCCCAGTACAGATGTGTGTTATAGGGGATCTATCACCCCAGTACAGACGTGTGTTATAGGGATCTATCACCCCAGTACAGACGTGTGTTATAGGGGATCTGTCACCCCAGTACAGACGTGTGTTATAGGGATCTATCACCCCAGTACAGACGTGTGTTATAGGGATCTATCACCCCAGTACAGACGTGTGTTATAGGGATCTATCACCCCAGTACAGACTTGTGTTATAGGGATCTATCACCCCAGTACAGACGTGTGTTATAGGGGATCTATCACCCCAGTACAGACGTGTGTTATAGGGGATCTGTCACCCCAGTACAGACGTGTGTTATAGGGGATCTATCACCCCAGTACAGACGTGTGTTATAGGGGATCTATCACCCCAGTACAGATGTGTGTTATAGGGGATCTATCATCCCAGTACAGACGTGTGTTATAGGGATCTATCACCCCAGTACAGACGTGTGTTATAGGGATCTATCACCCCAGTACAGACGTGTGTTATAGGGATCTATCACCCCAGTACAGACGTGTGTTATAGGGATCTATCACCCAGTACAGACGTGTGTTATAGGGATCTATCACCCCAGTACAGACGTGTGTTATAGGGATCTATCACCCCAGTACAGACGTGTGTTATAGGGGATCTATCACCCCAGTACAGATGTGTGTTATAGGGGATCTATCATCCCAGTACAGACGTGTGTTATAGGGATCTATCACCCCAGTACAGACGTGTGTTATAGGGATCTATCACCCCAGTACAGACGTGTGTTATAGGGATCTATCACCCCAGTACACACGTGTGTTATAGGGGATCTATCACCCCAATACAAACGTGTGTTATAGGGATCTATCACCCCAGTACAGACTTGTGTTATAGGGATCTGTCACCCCACTATAAACGTGTGTTATAGGGGATCTATCACCCCAGTACAAACGTGTGTTATAGGGGATCTATCACCCCAGTACAGACGTGTGTTATAGGGATCTATCACCCCAGTACAGACGTGTGTTATAGGGATCTATCACCCCAGTACAGACGTGTGTTATAGGGGATCTATCACCCCAGTACAGACGTGTGTTATAGGGGATCTATCACCCCAGTACAGACGTGTGTTATAGGGGATCTATCACCCCAGTACAGACGTGTGTTATAGGGGATCTATCACCCCAGTACAGACGTGTGTTATAGGGGATCTATCACCCCAGTACAGACGTGTGTTATAGGATCTATCACCCCAGTACAGACGTGTGTTATAGGGATCTATCACCCCAGTACAGACGTGTGTTATAGGATCTATCACCCCAGTACAGACGTGTGTTATAGGGATCTATCACCCCAGTACAGACGTGTGTTATAGGGATCTATCACCCCAGTACAGACGTGTGTTATAGGGGATCTGTCACCCCAGTACAGACGTGTGTTATAGGGGATCTATCACCCCAGTACAGACGTGTGTTATAGGGGATCTATCACCCCAGTACAGACGTGTGTTATAGGGATCTATCACCCCAGTACACACGTGTGTTATAGGGGATCTATCACCCCAGTACAGACGTGTGTTATAGGGATCTATCACCCCAGTACAGACGTGTGTTATAGGGATCTATCACCCCAGTACACACGTGTGTTATAGGGATCTATCACCCCAGTACAGACGTGTGTTATAGGGATCTATCACCCCAGTACAGACGTGTGTTATAGGGATCTATCACCCCAGTACAGACGTGTGTTATAGGGATCTATCACCCCAGTACAGACGTGTGTTATAGGGGATCTATCACCCCAGTACAGACGTGTGTTATAGGGGATCTATCACCCCAGTACAGACGTGTGTTATAGGGATCTATCACCCCAGTACAGACGTGTGTTATAGGGATCTATCACCCCAGTACAGACGTGTGTTATAGGGATCTATCACCCAGTACAGACGTGTGTTATAGGGATCTATCACCCCAGTACAGACGTGTGTTATAGGGATCTATCACCCCAGTACAAACGTGTGTTATAGGGATCTATCACCCCAGTACACACGTGTGTTATAGGGGATCTATCACCCCAGTACAGACGTGTGTTATAGGGATCTATCACCCAGTACACACGTGTGTTATAGGGGATCTATCACCCCAGTACAGACGTGTGTTATAGGGATCTATCACCCCAGTACAGACGTGTGTTATAGGGATCTATCACCCCAGTACAGACGTGTGTTATAGGGATCTATCACCCCAGTACAGACGTGTGTTATAGGGATCTATCACCCCAGTACAGACGTGTGTTATAGGGATCTATCACCCCAGTACAGACGTGTGTTATAGGGATCTATCACCCCAGTACAGACGTGTGTTATAGGGATCTATCACCCCAGTACAAACGTGTGTTATAGGATCTATCACCCCAGTACACACGTGTGTTATAGGGGATCTATCACCCCAGTACAGACGTGTGTTATAGGGATCTATCACCCCAGTACACACGTGTGTTATAGGGGATCTATCACCCCAGTACAGACGTGTGTTATAGGGATCTATCACCCCAGTACAGACGTGTGTTATAGGGATCTATCACCCCAGTACAGACGTGTGTTATAGGGATCTATCACCCCAGTACAGACGTGTGTTATAGGGGATCTATCACCCCAGTACAGACGTGTGTTATAGGGATCTATCACCCCAGTACAGACGTGTGTTATAGGGATCTATCACCCCAGTACAGACGTGTGTTATAGGGGATCTATCACCCCAGTACAGATGTGCGTTATAGGGATCTATCACCCCAGTACAGACGTGTGTTATAGGGATCTATCACCCAGTACAGACGTGTGTTATAGGGATCTATCACCCCAGTACAGACGTGTGTTATAGGGATCTATCACCCCAGTACAGACGTGTGTTATAGGGGATCTATCACCCAGTACAGACTGTGTTATAGGGGATCTATCACCCCAGTACAAACGTGTGTTATAGGGGATCTATCACCCCAGTACAGACGTGTGTTATAGGGGATCTATCACCCCAGTACAAACGTGTGTTATAGGGATCTATCACCCCAGTACAGACGTGTGTTATAGGGGATCTATCACCCCAGTACAGACGTGTGTTATAGGGGATCTATCACCCCAGTACAGACGTGTGTTATAGGGATCTATCACCCAGTACAGACGTGTGTTATAGGGATCTATCACCCCAGTACAGACGTGTGTTATAGGGGATCTATCACCCCAGTACAGACGTGTGTTATAGGGATCTATCACCCCAGTACAGACGTGTGTTATAGGGATCTATCACCCCAGTACAGACGTGTGTTATAGGATCTATCACCCCAGTACAGACGTGTGTTATAGGGATCTATCACCCCAGTACAGCGTGTGTTATAGGGGATCTATCACCCCAGTACAAACGTGTGTTATAGGGATCTATCACCCCAGTACAGACGTGTGTTATAGGGGGTCTATCACCCCAGTACAGACGTGTGTTATAGGGATCTATTCACCCCAGTACAGACGTGTGTTATAGGGATCTATCACCCCAGTACAGACGTGTGTTATAGGGATCTATCACCCCACTACAGACGTGTGTTATAGGGGATCTATCACCCCAGTATAAACCTGTGTTATAGGGGATCTATCACCCCAGTACAGACGTGTGTTATAGGGATCTATCACCCCAGTACAGACGTGTGTTATAGGGATCTATCACCCCAGTACAGACGTGTGTTATAGGGGATCTATCACCCCAGTACAGACGTGTGTTATAGGGATCTATCACCCCAGTACACACTTGTGTTATAGGGGATCTATCACCCAGTACAGACGTGTGTTATAGGGGATCTATCACCCCAGTACAGATGTGTGTTATAGGGGATCTATCATCCCAGTACAGACGTGTGTTATAGGGGTCTATCACCCCAGTACAGACGTGTGTTATAGGGATCTATCACCCCAGTACAGACGTGTGTTATAGGGATCGATCACCCCAGTACAGACGTGTGTTATAGGGATCTATCACCCCAGTACAGACGTGTGTTATAGGGATCTATCACCCCAGTACAGACGTGTGTTATAGGGGATCTATCACCCCAGTACAGACGTGTGTTATAGGGGATCTATCACCCCAGTACAGACGTGTGTTATAGGGATCTATCACCCCAGTACACACGTGTGTTATAGGGGATCTATCACCCCAGTACAAACGTGTGTTATAGGGGATCTATCACCCCAGTACAAACGTGTGTTATAGGGATCTATCACCCCAGTACACACGTGTGTTATAGGGGATCTATCACCCCAGTACAGACGTGTGTTATAGGGATCTATCACCCAGTACACACGTGTGTTATAGGGGATCTATCACCCCAGTACAGACGTGTGTTATAGGGATCTATCACCCCAGTACAGACGTGTGTTATAGGGGATCTATCACCCAGTACAGACGTGTGTTATAGGGGATTAATCACCCCAGTACAGACGTGTGTTATAGGGGATCTATCACCCCAGTACAGACGTGTGTTATAGGGGATCTATCACCCCAGTATAAACGTGTGTTATAGGGGATCTATCACCCCAGTACAGACGTGTGTTATAGGGGATCTGTCACCCCAGTACAGACGTGTGTTATAGGGGATCTATCACCCCAGTACAGACGTGTGTTATAGGGGATCTATTACCCCAGTACAGACGTGTGTTATAGGGATCTGTCACCCCAGTACAGATATGTGTTATAGGGGATCTATCACCCCAGTACAGACGTGTGTTATAGGGGATCTATCACCCCAGTACAGACGTGTGTTATAGGGGATCTGTCACCCCAGTACAGACGTGTGTTATAGGGATCTATCACCCAGTACAGACGTGTGTTATAGGGATCTATCACCCCAGTACAGACGTGTGTTATAGGGATCTATCACCCCAGTACAGACGTGTGTTATAGGGGATCTATCACCCCAGTACAGACGTGTGTTATAGGGATCTATCACCCCAGTACAGACGTGTGTTATAGGGGATTTATCACCCCAGTACAACGTGTGTTATAGGGATCTATCACCCCAGTACAGACGTGTGTTATAGGGATCTGTCACCCCAGTACAGACGTGTGTTATAGGGGATCTATCACCCCAGTACAGACGTGTGTTATAGGGGATCTATCACCCCAGTACAGACGTGTGTTATAGGGATCTATCACCCCAGTACAGACGTGTGTTATAGGGATCTATCACCCCAGTACAGACGTGTGTTATAGGGATCTATCACCCCAGTACAGACGTGTGTTATAGGGGATCTATCACCCCAGTACAGACGTGTGTTATAGGGATCTATCACCCCAGTACAGACGTGTATTATAGGGATCTATCACCCCAGTACAGACGTGTGTTATAGGGATCTATCACCCCAGTACAGACGTGTGTTATAGGGGATCTATCACCCCAGTACAGACGTGTGTTATAGGGATCTATCACCCAGTACAGACGTGTGTTATAGGGATCTATCACCCCAGTACAAACGTGTGTTATAGGGATCTATCACCCCAGTACAGACGTGTGTTATAGGGGATCTATCACCCCAGTACAGACGTGTGTTATAGGGGATCTATCACCCAGTACAGACGTGTGTTATAGGGATCTGTCACCCCAGTATAAACGTGTGTTATAGGGATCTATCACCCCAGTACACACGTGTGTTATAGGGGATCTATCACCCCAGTACAGACGTGTGTTATAGGGATCTATCACCCCAGTACAGACGTGTGTTATAGGGATCTATCACCCCAGTACAGACGTGTGTTATAGGGATCTATCACCCAGTACAGACGTGTGTTATAGGGCATCTATCACCCCAGTACAGACGTGTGTTATAGGGGATCTATCACCCCAGTACAGACGTGTGTTATAGGGATCTATCACCCCAGTACAGACGTGTGTTATAGGGATCTATCACCCCAGTACAGACGTGTGTTATAGGGATCTATCACCCCAGTACAAACGTGTGTTATAGGGGATCTGTCACCCCAGTACAGACGTGTGTTATAGGGATCTATCACCCCAGTATAAACGTGTGTTATAGGGATCTATCACCCCAGTACAAACGTGTGTTATAGGGGATCTGTCACCCCAGTACAGACGTGTGTTATAGGGATCTATCACCCCAGTATAAACGTGTGTTATAGGGGATCTATCACCCCAGTACAGACGTGTGTTATAGGGATCTATCACCCCAGTACAGACGTGTGTTATAGGGATCTATCACCCCAGTACAGACGTGTGTTATAGGGGATCTATCACCCCAGTACAAACGTGTGTTATAGGGGATCTATCACCCCAATACAAACGTGTGTTATAGGGGATCTATCACCCCAGTACAGACGTGTGTTATAGGGGATCTATCACCCCAGTACAGACGTGTGTTATAGGGATCTATCACCCCAATACAGACGTGTGTTATAGGGGATCTATCACCCCAGTACAGACGTGTGTTATAGGGATCTATCACCCCAGTACAGACGTGTGTTATAGGGATCTATCACCCCAGTACAAATGTGTGTTATAGGGGATCTGTCACCCCAGTACAGACGTGTGTTATAGGGATCTATCACCCCAGTATAAACGTGTGTTATAGGGGATCTGTCACCCCAGTACAGACGTGTGTTATAGGGATCTATCACCCCAGTACAGACGTGTGTTATAGGGATCTATCACCCAGTACAGTTGTGTGTTATAGGGGATCTATCACCCCAGTACAGACGTGTGTTATAGGGATCTATCACCCCAGTACAGACGTGTGTTATAGGGATCTATCACCCCA